>SJYX01010381.1:178859-195796 GCA_006410675.1 Oreotragus oreotragus | reverse complement strand
AATATTCTGAAGACAGTTGAAGTTAACAGAATGAGATTATTTTTCCCAGAAATGAACTAAATTATACAGCATACAGGGTGCACACACACACACAAACATGCACACTTACTCAAATTTTAGCCAAAATTATCAACTGGAAATTATGTTTATTCTTGTCAAAATTATTATTAATGTTAAAATTAAGGACTAAGGGCTTCCCTGGTGACTCAGAGGTTAAAGCATCTGCCTCCAATGCAGGAGACCCAGGTTTGATCCCTGGATTGGGAAGATCCCCTGGAGAAGGAAATGGCAACCCACTCCAGTATTCTTGCCTGGAGAATCCCATGGACGGAGAAGCCTAGTAGGTTACAGTCCATGGGGTCACAAAGAGTCGGACACAACTGAGCGACTTCACTTTACCCTTAATCAAGGATTAAAGTCACTGATTGCTTCTTCAATCTCCAGTTAAGTCATAAGTCTGTATTTTTACAAGTATAAAATCAATGAAAGTATCATAAGCTTAAACTTATCTGTTTTCTTACTCCTTGCAGTTCAAGTATATGTAAAGCGAATCTCAGTTTCTTAACATGATTTGTTGACCTGAGTAATATTTACATTAAAAAAGTTATATACATTACATAATTTAGTTAATCATTAATCAATAGCTTCTTTCCATTCTCCATCTTAAAGAGTAATTATTTGTCTTATTTTATACTATGTTTCTGCATTTGAGCATAAAATTTTGAAATACGAAAATTTTGAATTTTAAATAAGAAAAGTTTATATGAAAATCAAAATATTTATAATATTTTCTGGAAAAAGTTAGTGTAGGTACAATAAAAAAGTGAAAGTGAATGTGTGAGTCACTCAGTCATGTCTAGCTCTTTTAAACCCCATGGACTAGAGCCCACCAGGCATACCTATCCATGGGATTCTCCAGGGAAGAATACTGGAGTGGTTTCCACGCCCTCCTCCAGGTGGTATTTCTGACCAAGGATTTAAACCTGGGTTTCCTACATTACAGATGGATTCTTTAACATCTGAGCCACCAAAGAAGCCCAATGCAATAAGAATTATCATCAATCGTTTTCATTATGATTGCTAGTGATTACACATTCATTAAAATATTTTTGTGTCACTGTTTATACTGATTTTTTTTTCTGAATGAATGGTGGTCATTATATCTTTTCATTTTTTTCTTATAGCTATTGCTTTTTCATATGTTTATGTGGGAACACTTCACTTTGATTCCAAGTTTTAAAAATTAATTCAAACAACCTTTAAAATATTTGTCTTCTTTCAATCACTGCCTTTTCCCCCTGACTCCAACTTCCCAATTTTGATTTCTATCAAGATTTTAAGTTTCCCTCATTCTCAATATCATAAATGTTTAAAAAATACAATTGAATTTATGTATAAGAAAAAACATAGATTTTTCTAAAAGTAAAAAGCTGATTTAATGCTTCATGGTTTCAGACATCCATAATTCTTCCATTCTGATGCTAAAACAAATATGCCCTAGTATGTTGTGGTATCTGTTCCCATCACTTCATGGCATATAGATGGGAAAAAATGGAAACAGTGACAGACTTTATTTTGTGTGTGGGGGCTGGAAAATCACTGTGGATGGTAACTGCAGCAATGAAATTAAAAGATGCTTGTTCCTTGGAAGAGAAGCTATGAAAAACCTATACAGCATATTAAAAAGCAGAGACATCACTTCGCTGACAATGGTCCATATAGTCAAAGCTATGGTTTTTCAAAAATCACTGCAGATGGTGACTGCAGCCGTGAAATAAGATGCTTACTCCTTGCAAGGAAATTTATGACCAGCCTAGATAGCATATTCAAAAGCAGAGACATTACTTTGCAACAAATGTCCGTCTAGTCAAGGTTATGGTTTTTCCAGTGGTCATGTATGGATGTGAGAGTTGGACTGTGAAAAAAGCTGAGCGCTGAAGAATTGATGCTTTTGAACTGTGATGTTGGAGAAAAGTCTTGAGAGTCCTTTGGACTGCAACGAGATCCAACTAGTCCATCCTAAGGGAGATCAGTCCTGGGTGTTTGGAAGGACTGATGCTGAGGCTGAAACTCCAATACTTTGACCACCTCATGCGAAGAGTTGACTCATTGGAAAAGACTCTGATGCTGAGAGGGATTGGGGGCAGGAGGAGAAGGGGACGACAGAGGATGAGATAGCTGGATGGCATCACCGACTCGATGGACATGAGTTTGAGTGAACTCCAGGAGTTGGTGATAGGCAGGCCTGGCGTGCTGCGATTCATGGGGTCACAAAGAGTTGGACAAGACTGAGCGACTGCATTGAACTGACTGATGGTTTTTACAGTAATCATGTACAGATGTGAGAACTGGACCATGGAGAAGGCTGAGTGCTGAAGAATTGATGTTTTTGAACTGTGGAGCTGGAGAAGATTCTTGAGAGTTCCTTGGACAGCAAAGAGATCAAACCAATCAATCCTAAAGGAAATCAACCCTGATTACTCATTGAAAGATCTGATGCTGAAGCTAAAGCGCCAGTACTTTTGCCACCTGATGTTAAGTACTGACTCATTGGAAAAGACCCTGATGCAAGGAAAGATTGAGGGCAAGAGGAGAAGTGGGCGAGAGGATGAGATGTTTAAATGACATCACTGATGCAATGGACCTAAGTTGTGAACAAACTCTGGGAGATAATGAAGGACAGGAAACCCTGGCCTGCTGCAGTTCATGGGGACACACAGAGTTGGACATTAGTGAACAACGATGTTGTGATCCAAGTGTAAGTATCTTATGTAACAGTCACAGGATGTAGGAATAGATTTTAAAAATAAGTATGAAACGTAGGGAGACGGCAGTGGCACCCCACTCCAGTACTCTTGCCTAGAAAATCCCATGGACGGTGGAGCCTGGAAGGCTGCAATCCATGGGGTAGCTGAGGGGTTGGACACGACTGAGTGACTTCACTTTCACTTTTCACTTTCATGCATTAGAGAAGGAAATGGCAACCCACTCCAGTGTTCTTGCCTGGAGAATCCCAGGGATGGAGGAGCCTGGTGGGCTGCCATCTATGGGGTTTCACAGAGTCAGACATGACTGAAGCGACTTAGCAGCAGCAGCAGCAGCAGCATGAAACGTAGAACTTCACCTAAAATTCACACTCTGCCCTCCTATCATCAATATTATGTGATCTCACATCTATTCCTACCTAGAAGTGAGGCTTACAAAATGTGTGGTGTTCTGGGTAGGCCTGCATCTGTGGAAAACCAAAAACCTTTGTTAATAAAGAAGAAAGAACGGGAGAGAGAGAGAGGTAGGAAAAAAAAAGAAATGAAGAAGGGAGGGAGGGAAGGAAAAATAGTTAAAAAGAGCAATTGGAATTCTCTGTTAATTTGGATTCCTAGTTGCTTAAAAGTTTCATTCTTTTTTAATCAGAATTATTTGTATGACATTTACTTAACATTTTTTATATACATTCAGATTATTCTTTCTCAATTGATTGCTTTATTTAAATATAAATTTATTTATTTTAAGTGGAGGTTAATTACTTTACAATATTGCATTGTTTTTGCCATACATCAACATGAATCCACCACAGGGATACACGTGTTCCTTATCCTGAACCTCTTTCCCTCCTCCCTCTCTGTACCCTGTCTCTTATACACATCTCATCAGTGAAAAGCCATGGACTCNTTTACAATATTGCATTGTTTTTGCCATACATCAACATGAATCCACCACAGGGATACACGTGTTCCTTATCCTGAACCTCTTTCCCTCCTCCCTCTCCGTACCATCCCTCTGGGTCGTTCCAGTGCACCAGCCCCAAGCATCCAGTATCATGCTTTTTTTTTTTTAATTTTACTTTACAATACTGAATTGGTTTTGCCATACATCAACATGAATCTGCCACAGGTGTACACGAGTTCCCCATCCTGAACCTCCCTCCTACCTCCCCTCGCCCATACTCTGGGTCATTTGAATCAGTTCTAATGAGGTGGATGAAACTGGATCTGGTTATACAGAGTGAAGTAAGCCAGAAAGAAAAACACCAATACAATATACTAACACATATATATGCAATTTAGAAAGATGGTAACTATAACCCTTTATGAGAGAAAGCAAAAGAGACAGTATCATGCTTTAAACTGCTATATTTAATATTGTGTTGCATCTGAAGTATCATTTATTCTTGATAAATAACTTCTTAATTTGGAGTGGAATATTCTTTTAATTATCTATTAATTCATTTTCTAAAATTTTTATTTAGAATTCCGTGTATAGTATCAAGTATGAAACTTATGTATATCCATATATAAATGCATGCATAAAGATAAATATATAATTTAGCTTTATATTTGTTCTCTCTTATGAGTTTTCTGAATTTTGAAATAGACTTAATAATTTTAAAATGAATGTGAAATCTTAAGAATTTATCTGAAATATATACACGTATACACACAAACAAACACAAATCACGACTAATTTGGTGTTTCTACTGTTCTTTGGAGAAATTAAAAATATATTAGAAATCAGCTAGTCTTCATATTTATTAGTATGTTTGCACCTTGTACTATTTTATGTAGCTTAATTTTTACCCATGTCATCTCTNTTTCTGAATTTTGAAATAGACTTAATAATTTTAAAATGAATGTGAAATCTTAAGAATTTATCTGAAATATATACACGTATACACACAAACAAACACAAATCACGACTAATTTGGTGTTTCTACTGTTCTTTGGAGAAATTAAAAATATATTAGAAATCAGCTAGTCTTCATATTTATTAGTATGTTTGCACCTTGTACTATTTTATGTAGCTTAATTTTTACCCATGTCATCTCTATGATGCACTTCCTATTTCTAGTTCTCTTTTTATCTATTTGTATTTCTGCCATTAATTTTTTGTTAATTAAATTGTCAAGTACTTATCTATTTTGCTTCAAAAACAAGCAAGCTGCTGTATTTACTTATCAAATTTATTTTGTTTTGACTCACATTATCCCTGCTGTGATGTCAGGGGAAAGAATATGAATGACACACATTGGGCTCTGTGTGATGAGGTTGTATGACCCTGGGATATGAGTAGCATAGTATCTCAGTAGACATAATTATGCCTCTTTACATCCTTAGAGAAGGAAATTATAGGTTTATTATATGTAGGTAGGCTCTTCTGCAGGCTTCCCAGGGGGCACTAGTGGGAAAGCAATGCTTTTCAATGCAGGAGATATAAGAGACATAGGTTCAATTCCTGAGTTGAGAAGATCTCCTGGAGAAGGAAATGGCAACCCATGCCAGTATTCTTCCCTGAAGAATCCTACGGAGAGAAGAGCTTGGCAGGCCACACAGTCCATGGTGTCACAAAAGAGTGAGACACAACTGAGCGACTAAACAACAACCACAAACTCCTTTTGCAGGGGTGCAGACACTGGAATTCCGTTGAGAATGTAAATTCTTTCAAGATTATTCTGAGTGTTTAAATTTTCCCATGATTCCCTTTTGCTGAAGGGTGATCAGGATGGGGAGGGAAGTGGATTGTGCTAGATACATTTTATATCATAGACCACATCATTTGAGCCTCATAAGGCAAAATGTTTATTAAAAAAAAAAACTGAAGATTTTAATGAACTCTAAAATAGGTTGTGGAAGATAGCACATAGAAAAAGAGAACTGAAGTCTACATAGTTCAATCAGATGGCAAAGTGTAGCATACAATAGGGAGATTATGTTTCTGTTATATGACTGACTCAAGCAACATTGTGTCAACTCACATAAGTTCAAATTGATAGCAAAGAATCTAATAGTGAACACCATCAGCAAAGAAGAAAGAAAAATCCTTGATGTAAGAGCGAGAGTTGCTACAAAAAATACTTGCATGTAGGAAACAAAACAACAACAATAACAAAAAAAATGCCGCCAAGAGGCTCTAGGTGTGTGTTTTATTACCGCAAGAGGTAGTGGCCAAAAAACAAAACAAAACAAAACAAAACTGTGACATATTTGCTGCCCTTAACAAAAAAAGAAGTGAGGTCTTTGTGAACTCATGAACACAGGCTGTTGACTGTTTTGATTAAGTGTGGCAGAAGTGATGCCAAGTGACATCCAAGCAAAGATTAGAAAAAGCCTAACAGCTTGGCCTTTTGACAAGCTGGCACTATTGGAAGAGTGACTCTCTGAACAGGGTGCTCAGATTCCTTTTCTGGCCCCCATGCCAGACCATGAGAAGTTCAAGCCACGTAGAAAAGCCACATGCAGGTATTCTGATCAGAGGTATTAGCTGAGTTTAACCAGAGAGTAATCTCAACCGAAGCAACAGATATTAAAAAAAAAAAAGAAAGAAACAGCTTCAAGTTTATTCTAGCCCTTACTTTCTATGTCACTCCTTGGTCACCAGACGAAGCTCCAGACATTGTGCAGCAGGAACAAGCTGTTAATATCTCTGCTGTGTCCTCCCTAAATCCCTGATAAGAGAAACCATGGCCATAATCAAAGAATGTTTTATACCTCTAAATTGGGGTAATTTGTAATGCAAAAAAGTAACCAGAACAAATATGAGGTAGCCAGGATAAAAATTTTTGCAATAGGCTGAGGACAGAAAGAATACTTGGAACCTAAGAACAGGAAATTTGCTTTATTAATATGCATACTTACCTTGAGGCTTCCCAGGGAGCACTAGTGGTAAACAACCCACCTGTCAATGCAAATCTTCCTGGATCAGGAAGATTCCCCTGGAAGAGAGAATGGCAATTCACTCCAGTATTCTTGCCTGGAGAATCTCATGGACAGAGGAGCCTAGTGGGCTATAGTCCATGGGCTCACAAGAGTCGGATAGGACTGAAGCATCTTAGCACCAGCAACAGCAGCATATTTACCCTTTTATATCTATTTTGAAATTCTGTCATTGACCTAAATATATGCTAGATAGATAGATAATAGACAGATGCTGTCAGGTAGATAACATTCATTTGAAGTAAATACCACATTTATGAATGTGTTATTTGCTCAGTCATATCTGACTATTCGTGACCCCTGGCTTGTAGCCCACCAGTCTCCACTGATCATGGAATTCTCCAGGCAAGAAAACTGGATTGGGTTGCTATTCCTTTCTCCAGGGGATCTTCCAAACCCAGGGATTGAACACATGTCTCCTGAATTGCAGAAAGATTCTTTACCATCTGAGCCACCAGGGAAGCCTTGTGATCTACTAATATATGTCAAATGTTCCTGTGGATTTTTCAACACATAATATTAGTTTGCTTTCTTAACAAGACAGAAAATAAGTGAAAGATTTCTTTTTAGAAAATTATTAACTCTTTTAAGAAAAGCTGATGAGTAGCTAATGTGTTAATCATTAGTATATTATTTCCAAATATTAGATGTAGCTATCACTTAAAAAGTTTGTTATACTAAAAGTATATTTCAGGAAACAAATTGACAGATTGAAATTAGATATAATATATTGACACTTTAATATTAATTAAATAATTTTAAGCATTACTTCTGCAATTTTCAAATAATTCAGTTATTCATTTTGTGTTGCTTTGTAGTTTACCAAGGTATAGTAAAATTAGAATTATACGTATGCTGTGATTCAGTTTCATTAATATATTTGTTGTTGTTGTTCAGTTGCTAAGTCATGTCCAACATTACTACTTGGACTGCAGCGTGCCAAGCTTTCCTGTCCTTCACTATCTCCCAGAGTTTTCTCACACTCATGTACATTGAGTCAGTTAGTTATGCCAATCCATCCTCTGTTGCTCCCTTCACCTCTTGTCCTCAATCTTTCCCAGCATCAGGGTTTTTTCCAATAAGTCAGTTCTTCTTATCAGATGGCCAAAGTATTGGAGCTTCAGCTGCAGCATCAGTCCTCCCAATGAATATTCAGGGTTGATTTCCTTTAAGACTGACTGTTTTGATCTCCTTGCAGTCCGAGGAACTCTCAAGCACCACAATTCAAAAGCATCAGTTCTTCAGCAGTCAGCCTTCTTTATGGTTGAACTCTCACATCCATACATGATTACTGTAAAAACCATAGTTTCACTACACAGAACTTTGTTGGCAAAGTGACATCTCTGTTTTTTAATACACTGTCTAGGTTTGTCTTAGCTTTCGTTCCAAGGTGCAGGCGTCTTTGAATTTCCTGACTGCAGTCATGGTCTGTAGTGAATTTTGAGCCCAAGAAAATAAAATCTGTCACTACTTCTAATTTTCCCCCTTCGTTTGGCTATGAAGTGATGGGACCAGATGCCATGATCTTAGTTTATTGAATGTTGAGTTTCAAGCCAGATTTTTCACTCTCCTTTTTCACCTTATCAGGAGTCTCTTTAGTTCCTCTTCATTTTCTGCCATTAATGTGGTATCATCTGCATATCTGAGGTTGTTGATATTTGTCCTGGCAATCTTAATTCCAGTTTGTGATTCACCCAGCCAGCATTTGTGATGATGCACTCTGCATTTAAGTTAAATAAGATGGGTGACAATATATTGCCTTGTCTTACTCCTTTCCCAATTTTGAACCAGTCTGTTGTACCATGTCCAGTTCTAATTGTTGTTTCTTGACCCACATACAGGATTCTCAGAAGACAGATAAGGTGGCCTGGTATTCCCATCTGTTTCAGAATTATCCACAGTTTGTTGTGATCCACAGAGTCAAAGGCTTTAGTGTAGTAAATTAAGTAAATGTTTTGCTGAAACACCCTTACTTTTGTCCACGGGATTTCCCCAAGAATACTGAGATGGATTTCCATGTCCTCCTCTGGGGCATCTTCCCAACCGAGGGATCGAACCCATGTCTCCTTCATTGCAGGATTCTTTACCACACAACCACCCTTGCTGTGTATACATTCAATGAAGTACTACTGAATAAGAGAAGGAAGGAAATCCTGGCATTATCCAGAGCATGGAATTTCCTTGAGGACACTATGACAACTGGATTAAGTCAGACTAAGAACAACAAATACTGTATTATCTCACTTATATGTGGAATAATAGTAATAATAAAATGTTCAGAGAATAGAATAGAGTGACAGTTACCAGGGGCTGAGATTGGGGAGATACAAAGATATTTGTCAAAAAGTAAAAACTTCCAAGTAATAATATTAACAAGTTCTGTGACTCTATTTCAATATATTTTTAAAAGTGGCTAAAACAGCAGATCTTAAATGTTTCCCTCAAAAAAAGTAATCATATGACATTATGAAGGTTTTTTAAAAATTCACAGATAAGTATTTTTATATAAATATATGAAAATATTTTTCAGTTTAATCATACACAATATTATATGTCAACCATATGTAAACAAAGCTGAGGGAAAAGATTAGATTATAAAGAGACTATGGCTTCCCTGGTGGCTCAGAGGTTAAAGCGCCTGCCTCCAATGCGGGAGACCCGGGTTCGATTCCTGGGTCGGGAAGATCCCCTGGAGAAGGAAATGGCAATCCACTCCAGTATTCTTGCCTGGAGAATCCCATGGACGGAGAAGCCTAGTAGGTTACAGTCCACGGGGTCGCAGAGTCGGACACGACTGAGCGACTTCACCTCATGGCTTCTATACTGTGAGCAGTCTTGCTACTTATCTGGAAATGTAGCCAGAATGTACTGTAAGTTCTGCAGAGTAAAGACCTGAAGAAAGTTTTCTACCAGCACACAGTTTGGAACTGAGACTCAAGTCCAACAAGTTCAAAAGAAAATTGGTTCAGTTCAGTCGCTCAGTCATGTCCAACCAGTCAATCGTAAAGGAAATCAGTCCTGAATATTCATTGGAAGAACTGATGCTGAAGCTGAAGCTCTAGCTCTGATAATTTGGCCATCTGATGCAAAGAACTGACTAATTGGAAAAGACCCTGATGCTGGGAAAGATTGAAGGCAGGAGGAGAAGGGGATGACAGAGGATGAGCTCGTTGGGTGGCATCATAAACTCGATGGACGTGAGATTGAGCAAACTCTGAGAGTTGGTAATGGACAGGGAAGCCTGACATGCTGCATCCCATGAGGTCACAAAGAGTTGGACATGACTGACTGAGCTGAATTGTGTGATTTACTCATTCACCTTTATTCTGCTCTCTTTTGTTGTGCAGATAACTTATGCTTATTCATATATTTCCCATTTATTTTTGTCTTTATTCCTTCCTACACACTTGAACTTCCATATGGTGTCCTTTAACTTGAGAATGAAAATTATATATATATACTGCAATGAAGTTCTAGTTGAGACAAGTTAAATTACATTTTCTTAAATTTACTTTTTAAATGTATTTAGTCTTCATTTTTTTATACTTATTTTTTTCCAGGGTATAAATTCCTAGGTTTACTGCTTATATACATACATAAGCTTAATATATATTATATTATATCTGTCTCNGCCACATGTCCTTCCCCCCAAGCCCAACCATTTCTATGATTTCTTTTTTATATTTAGCTCTCAGCCTTTTGATTTTGATATACCTCATTTTATTTTATTTGTATTTATCCTGTTTTGAACAGAGTGAGCTTCTTGGATCCCTGAGTTGAAGCACTAACAACATTTTGGAAAAATTCTTGGCCACTGTGTCTCCAAATATGTCTTGTATCCAATTTTCTCTCTACTCTCCTCCTGGGTCTTCAATCACATGCATACTAAAATATTTGATATTTTCTACAGATCTTGGATATTCTGTTTACATTTACTGAATTGTTTTTAATTCCTCTTCATTGACATAATATAGAAACTAGCTTTAAGTTGCCTGATCTACTTTTTCTTCTGTTGCATCTAACCCATTGTGAATTTACTGATGGATTGCTTTTACTAACATTATGAAGTTTTTCAGTTCTAATATTTCCATTTGCTTCTTTTTATAGTCTCCATTTATACATTCACAAATCACTATATTTTTATGCATTTATCATTTTTCCAGGAGGTGGTTTACTTTATATTTTTCATACTTTAAAGGTTTTATTACCCCCAAATCTTTTTCCATCAGTGCGCTTTTCTCTTGATTGTGAGTATATGTTTGTGGTACTTGGTAATTGCACAATCTTCTTTGTATGTGGGGCAATGTCTAAAACAAAACAAAACAAAAATCTGGATGATGATATAAATAATATGATTTCCAGAAAAAGACATCTCATATTCTATCTAGATGCTAGCGTGTATGACCAATATATAGTCAGTAGCTTAGAAACATCTGGACTTTTTATAGCTATTGTTAGATTCAGTTCACTAACTTCAGACATTTTGAGGGCATAATTAAGCCCTATCTTCATATTTACAGTTCTGATATAATTGTTCTCTATTATGGTGGGGTTCCTTTTTGTTTTGCAACCCGGTGCCAGGATTTGTTTTTGTTTTTTGGGGGAGGGGGATGTTTCTGTTGAAGTTTTCTATGTCCTCTACTCCTGTCCCAATATTTAATTTCTCAAATCTCTCTCCTTACCACACTCGCTGGTCCATGGTAGTTGGCTGACAGTGTAGACCATTATTTTTCAGGGAGTATATGTCTGTGTCCTCCTTTTCTGTCCAAAATACTGAGTCTCAGGTAGCTGCTTTGTACCCTGGGATGCCCTTTATACCTTTTGGGACACCTGTTTCAACTCTACTTCTTGGTTCCCAGCTATTGGCATCCTCTTCAAATTTATTATGTTTGCTGAAGATGGTCAGGGTATGTATTTGCATGTAGGAGGAGACTCACTTAGTGACTGGAGATACTCAGAATCCTACTTCATCTTGCTGGCTTACATCTGGCCATTAAGTGTCTCTGTGTTTCTTTGTCTTGTCTTCTTTTCCCTTGTATGTTCACTTATTATTCTGTTATGTTTCCGGAATGAACATAACTTGGGAACATTTTTCCTGCAAAAGACAATTCTTTATTTGGACTTACTTTATTTAGATTTTCTTATGTTTAGTGCTCTGACAGGAAGGTGAGAGTTATGATTTTTAACTTATAATGGCTGATCTTACTGTTCTAGTGAGAGTAATGGTCATTTGTAACCACATCCTAATGAGATAAAAAATAAACATTAAATTTACTAAACATTTCATTTTAATTTACTTGCAAAGAAAAGCATCAAATGCTGATTTAATTGTTTTGTTTCTTCTTTTTTTTTCTTTTGGCCACACCACACGGTCTGTGGTCTTTCCCTGACCAGGGATCAAACTTATGCCTTCTGCAGTGGAACCACAGTCTTAACCACTGGACTAGGGAAGTCCATTGTCACTTTTTTTTTTTTTTTTAATCTTTTAAAGATTTTTTTGATGTTCTGTTTCTCCATTTGCAATTCTGTAGTACTTGAAAAGTTTAATTTTCAACATAAGAGTAACTTCTTAAAATGAGTTATAACACTTTCAATATAATAAATGGATCATTTAAGTTCTCAATTTATACATTCAGTTTTACTTTACTAAGTGGTTTTTCCTAATATTTTTCTATCATATGTTAGCCTGTATATAAATCTGAAATTCAAATATTGACACTATTGGTAGAAATATCCAAAAGTTAAGCCAATTCACTATTATATTTACAAGGTTTCTTAAAATGAGTTATAACACTTTCAATATAATAAATGGATCATTTAAGTTCTCAATTTATACATTCAGTTTTACTTTACTAAGTGGTTTTTCCTAATATTTTTCTATCATATGTTAGCCTGTATATAAATCTGAAATTCAAATATTGACACTATTGGTAGAAATATCCAAAAGTTAAGCCAATTCACTATTATATTTACAAGGAATTCCCTCTAAAAATGGTAATGTAAAGAAAAAAAAATCAAGTCATGGTAAAGAAATCAAATATAAAGCTTAGCAAAAAAAAATTCTTCTTTATTACAAATATTTGAATTTTTAACAACAGGCTAAAATTAGTTAAAAGGACTAATGTAGTTTTCTTAGTTCTCTATTTCGTTTCTTCACATTTATTATTTTTTTTTTAATGTGAGAAAATTTGTGGTGGTATTTACCAGAGAAGCATATGTGTACACTTTAGGATACTTGTAAAGTATGAAGATTCTGAGAAGTTTGTGAAAGTAAAATATTGGTTTTAAAAGTATTTTTCTTTTATTAATACATTAATAGGCATGAAATTTTGAAAAAAAACCCTGATGAAAAAGAATATGTGTGTATGCATTTTAATTGAGGCTATTTTTATTCCATTTTATTTCAAATGTATACAACACCCTTCAAACAGATGCATCAAATATTAAAATCTTTCCAAACCTGTTCTATTTCTATTTTCACTTTTGCTAAATCATTGTAGATGTCAAGACCTTTCATTCCTAAATTATCTGACATGTATCTTTCAGAAAATAAAGGACATTAGTTCCTATGTAATGATAACAAAATTACTATAAATTACTTTCAAAATCAATAGTGATACAATAGTACAATCAAAGAAAATCCACAGCTGGCTTCAACATTTCTCTTTTATCTTTTAATTTTTCAATTCAGTCTCATATATTGCACATTTCTATAAAGTCTCTTTTAACCCCTTCAGGTTAAAACATTCCCACTGTTTCTCTCTATTCTTTATGGCCTTAAACTTTTGAAGAGTCCAGACCAGTTACCCTAGAATATGTCTTGCATTGCCAATTTATCTCTGTCTTTGACTTCATTCTGGTCAGTAATTTCTGGGAAGAGCATTAAATAGATGATGCCTTTCACTCCTGCTTTATGACATTCTAGCAAGTTGTTCAGTATTAATGGCAGAAAATTTGATCAAAAGGAGGAGAATGATAGATTTCATTCTTATAAGGATATATTTTAATATGCAATTAAAAATAAATTATAAGGTGATATTCTGAAACTGTATAAGTGGGCTGTTTCTCAAAAACATTCACACTATGAATTTAGCATATCTTGATTATTTTTGCCTGAATCTTTGCTTTAAATTACCTAAAAAATGATGATTTTAAAAATGTTATTTGCTCTACATTTATTTTCTCCACTCTTTACTCTATTTTTTTCATTGATTCAATTAATTTTTTAGTTAATTCAATTTGCTATAATTTATTAGTGTCATGATTATTTTTTTATTCAAATTGTCCTCAACATGATCAATTACAGTCACTTCTATTTAGTGTTATATCCCACGTTTTTTTGGAAAATGCTATTGAGATATGAAAAGACAGAAAAAATAGTGTATAAACAATTTTATTTCTTGATAAGTTTTTACAAAGGGAATGAATATTTTAATCTGTTATACAGTTTAATAAAATATATTTTATAAAATCTCTGCAATTCTCCTCATGTCTCCTCACAAATGCAATCCCTACAGGAAGCCATGGTCCTCACATCCAAGTTTTCAGGATGGTCAGAAAAAGCTATTCCACTTCACAGGCCTGGTATTTATTCTTCTTACTGTGAAAAACAAATGCAACAGTCATTTGGTCATAAAAACTCTTGTTTGGAATTAATTATTCATAATACTCCTACATGTCATTAATTGCCATTATCTCACTTTTCATCATCTATATAACAGATATCAAATGGAAAGATGTATGCAAATGAATTGTGAAATCTCATTTTTAAGGGTCTGTGTGGTACCATTCTTGAGACCACATGCTGACCTAACCAGGTCCTATCAAAAAAGCAGAAGTTAAGCTAGTTATTTCAAATTTGATTTTCTGCAATTCTCCTCATGTCTCCTCACAAATGCAATCCCTACAGGAAGCCATGGTCCTCACATCCAAGTTTTCAGGATGGTCAGAAAAAGCTATTCCACTTCACAGGCCTGGTATTTATTCTTCTTACTGTGAAAAACAAATGCAACAGTCATTTGGTCATAAAAACTCTTGTTTGGAATTAATTATTCATAATACTCCTACATGTCATTAATTGCCATTATCTCACTTTTCATCATCTATATAACAGATATCAAATGGAAAGATGTATGCAAATGAATTGTGAAATCTCATTTTTAAGGGTCTGTGTGGTACCATTCTTGAGACCACATGCTGACCTAACCAGGTCCTATCAAAAAAGCAGAAGTTAAGCTAGTTATTTCAAATTTGATTCAAATTTGAGAGGTTAATGTGAGGATGGAATATATAAGCTGTTGGACAAAGAAATGTGAAACAGGAATACAGAGAATACTGAAATAATAACTTCAGGAAGAAGTACCTCCTTGCCTTGACAAAGAAGAAAGCTTAGAGGTATTAGAATCTAGAAACTTGGATAGATATAACATTTCATTTAAACTGTCAACTTGACTAGGTTATGGCATGGCTAGAGGTTGGTCAAATACAATGCTGAGTGTTTTGTAAAATGCTTAAGGACAACCTTAACATTTAAGTGGGGGTTTCCTTGCTGGCTCACTGATAAAGAATCCGCCTGACAATACAGGAGATGCAGGTTTGATTCCTGGGTCAGGAAGATCCCCTGTAGAAAGAAATGGCAACCCAGTTCAGTACTCTTGCCT
This sequence comes from Oreotragus oreotragus, assembly GCA_006410675.1. Lineage (NCBI taxonomy): Eukaryota > Metazoa > Chordata > Mammalia > Artiodactyla > Bovidae > Oreotragus > Oreotragus oreotragus. The sequence goes on along the minus strand of SJYX01010381.1, from coordinate 180,429 downwards.
GAGAAATCCCATAGACAGAGAAGGCTGGCAGGCTATAGTCCATCCATAGGGTTGCAGAAAAGTGTTGGATATGACTTAGCGACTAAACAACAAAAACAACATGTAAGTTAATAGACTGAGGAAAGCTGACTGCCTTTCCCAGTATGGGTAGATTTCATACAATTAGTTAAAGATTTGATCAGAACAAAAAACCTGAGAAACAGGGAATTCCTCCCATGTGACTTCCTTGAACTGGGATATTAGTCTTTTTCTGCCTTCAGACTCAAATTGAAACATCAGCTGTACCAGCTACACCCTTGGATCTCCTGGGTATTAGTCCCTTGGACTCATGTTGAAACTCAGACATGGGCTTTCCTGGGTCTCCAGCTTGCTGAATGCAAATCTGGGGGATATAAAACCTTTCCCTTATATATAGGAAGGTTCTGTTAATGGAAGTACAAAAAAAAGAAAAAAAAGCTGAAGGTGTTAACTTACAGCCATTGCGCGGGTGAAGAGCCATCTCTGTGGCTAGTCTCATAAGAAAGCACAAAACAGAATGGAGCAAGTCCTTTCTGCTTTGCTGTCTTCCAGTCTCCTTTAGTGATTTCCTTGTATTAAAACCTAACAAAGTCAACTGGCAATAAGAGANACAGCCATTGCGCGAGTGAAGAGCCATCTCTGTGGCTAGTCTCATAAGAAAGCACAAAACAGAATGGAGCAAGTCCTTTCTGCTTTGCTGTCTTCCAGTCTCCTTTAGTGATTTCCTTGTATTAAAACCTAACAAAGTCAACTGGCAATAAGAGAAATAACATCTTCAGAGACAAAGCAGTAGTATCAGAGTAGCTTAATAATCTTAGCTTCTGACATTGTAGATTAGATTTGTTAAAATTGAACCTTTTATAAATGGAATCATGTAGAACATACAGTATGTACTATTTTGCTTTTTGTGTGTATTATTTATATTTAATTCCATTTTATTTAGTGTTGACAAATACTTATATTTTCTTGACAATATTTATATTGATTTCACTTAGAGTAAATCAACTAGCCTTTAACATCTATCTGTAATTTCTGAGATGGTCTTAAAAACAATTTCTGATGCCTAATATTATTTTATATTTAAAATAAATTTCAGATTCTTGTTTCTTATAGTTACACTTTTTTTAATGAATAGATTTACACTTGAGAACTAAAATATTTAATTCTTCTCTGGATTGTATCGAAAGTATGCAGTTATTTCAACATTTCAAAATTTTCACTACATTGTTAAAATAGTAAAAAATTATGAAATAAACAATAAAGTTCTCTGAAATAAATCTTAAACCAATGGGACGAATATCTCATACATCAATTTTTAAAGTTTTAGTCAATAAAATGAAAAAACATTAAAATATGTTTAGACTTATAAGTGTCATTCAAAAGAAGATATAGTTTCCATAGTTTTTCCTGCATTAATCTTCAGGATGTAATTGTGTGTGTGTGTGTGTGTGCGTGCATGTATTTAGTCACTCGTGTCTGACTCTTTGTGGCTCCATGGACTGTGTCCTGTCAGCCTTCTCTATCCATGGGGTTTTCCAGGCAGGAATACTGT
>SJYX01010381.1:161482-178415 GCA_006410675.1 Oreotragus oreotragus | reverse complement strand
GCGCGAGTGAAGAGCCATCTCTGTGGCTAGTCTCATAAGAAAGCACAAAACAGAATGGAGCAAGTCCTTTCTGCTTTGCTGTCTTCCAGTCTCCTTTAGTGATTTCCTTGTATTAAAACCTAACAAAGTCAACTGGCAATAAGAGAAATAACATCTTCAGAGACAAAGCAGTAGTATCAGAGTAGCTTAATAATCTTAGCTTCTGACATTGTAGATTAGATTTGTTAAAATTGAACCTTTTATAAATGGAATCATGTAGAACATACAGTATGTACTATTTTGCTTTTTGTGTGTATTATTTATATTTAATTCCATTTTATTTAGTGTTGACAAATACTTATATTTTCTTGACAATATTTATATTGATTTCACTTAGAGTAAATCAACTAGCCTTTAACATCTATCTGTAATTTCTGAGATGGTCTTAAAAACAATTTCTGATGCCTAATATTATTTTATATTTAAAATAAATTTCAGATTCTTGTTTCTTATAGTTACACTTTTTTTAATGAATAGATTTACACTTGAGAACTAAAATATTTAATTCTTCTCTGGATTGTATCGAAAGTATGCAGTTATTTCAACATTTCAAAATTTTCACTACATTGTTAAAATAGTAAAAAATTATGAAATAAACAATAAAGTTCTCTGAAATAAATCTTAAACCAATGGGACGAATATCTCATACATCAATTTTTAAAGTTTTAGTCAATAAAATGAAAAAACATTAAAATATGTTTAGACTTATAAGTGTCATTCAAAAGAAGATATAGTTTCCATAGTTTTTCCTGCATTAATCTTCAGGATGTAATTGTGTGTGTGTGTGTGTGTGCGTGCATGTATTTAGTCACTCGTGTCTGACTCTTTGTGGCTCCATGGACTGTGTCCTGTCAGCCTTCTCTATCCATGGGGTTTTCCAGGCAGGAATACTGTCATGGGTTACCATTTCCTCCTCCAATAATCAGGATATCATCTAAAATTTGTTAACATGAACACTGTCTTTCTATGTTTTCCAGGCCACAAACTGAGTATATCATCTATTCTCTACTCAGTTTCACACTTCTCTTTAGAGATAGGAATTTTTCATTAGAGATCAACACTGACTACTTCAATTGCTAGTTTGAAAAACTTTATTATTCTTCTTTATTATCAATGAAATAAAGGTTAAATTATGAAAATTCAATAATTTTCATTAAGAAATACTAACAAACTATGATGTTTTGAGTGCTTGAGTTCAATATTTGAAAGGTATTACAAGAACTATTATTCATTTTACTTAGTAGATACAGTCATTATCTTCATTATACAAATGAAGAAGAGGATTAGGTAAGATAAATGATTTTCCAGAAACACACAGGTGGCACCTAGGAATTTATCCATATTTTGCAAATCTAGAGCCCCAGCTTGTCCATTTCCAGGACTGTTACATTCTAAGTCAATGTTCTTCCCAAAACAGCCAAATGTATCTATTTATATTTACAATTTTATGCATATTCTCTCAGCTAAAAATGAAATCATAAATTTAATGCTACACAGATGGTCCTAACTTTTCTTTCTACCTTTCCAAAATGTTGACTACTTATCCTTTTTAGGTTCTATTTCTTTCTAAAATTTTCTTTAAATATGCTAACCAAAAGGTTGCTTTCTTCTTTCAAAGTGATGAAAATTTTTTATAACTCAGGCTTAGGAGCTTTCCACCATTCCATCTGATTATAATTTGTATATGGAAAATATTTAAAATGTTAATCCTTGTCTCAGATATGTCTCATGATCATATGTTTTCTTTCTTTCTTTCTTTTTTTTTATTGTGCTGCTTGGCCCATGGGATGTTAGTTGAACCCCTGCCCCTGAATTGGAAGCAGTGCTATAATCACTAGACTGCTGAAGAAGTTCATGATCATTAAAAAAAAGTTTTTTTATACCACTGCTTGAGAAACATCTTTTCTCTACCCGTCCCTCTATTCAACCCCAGTAGAAATCTATTTTCCATTTCGGAAAGTGATTGTCCTGCTCAACATTTGAGCAGAGTATTTTCTGTCTATGAATTCTCTCTCTTGCCATGTGGAAATGAAGTTAGATAAGGCTGTGTTTCACATCAAAGTTGTATTTGCCTTACATCCATTTGCTCTGTGAATGGCGCACACAGGAAGCTTACCGTTTCCATGGAAGAGGAAATTAATGGGGCTATTAGAATTACAAAATTTGCCAGACACAGTCCTTCACGACAAACCCTCTGTACAGTAAATCAAGTTTAACTTTATTTTATGTCCCTCCCATGGAATATCTTAAGGTGCCTTTCCAGACAGTAATGCTTATCTGCAAAGCAGCACGATGATATGAAAGTGTTATTTCATATAACACACCTCAACATCTCGGAGCATTTGAAAATAGACTTATATATTGGCTGAATATCTACATCCATCTATTATTTGCATTATTTTATTTCTCACTACGATTACCCCTAGCACAGGTGGAATCACTAAAAAAGCAAGATGAGCTCGACAGCAAGGGGCAAGAAGGTGAAAAACAGAGCAATGCTTGAATAGCCAACTTATTCAGTTTCTAGTTTTTGCATATAACCATCTGGTTCTCCAGCCATAAACAATTTGCTTTTTGGTGCATTATTTTTGGGGGTCTTCGCTGGTGGTTCAGAAGGTAAAGACTCTGCCTGCAATGCAGGAGCCTGGGTTTGATATCCCCTCTGGAGAGGGGACTGGCAACCCACTCCAGTATTCTTGCCTTGGAAATTCCATGGACAGAGGAGCCTGATGGGCTACAGTCCATTTTTATTCAGCCTCTAAACCTAACAAGACACTCTCTGTTTAAGAATTTCCACTAAGGAAGTAAAAGAAAGTGAAAGTTGCTCAGTTTTGTTCGACTCTTGCAAGCCCTTGACTATACAATCCATGGAATTCTCCAAGACAGAATACTGGATACCCCTCATTTCAGGCAGATTCCTTACCAGCTGAGCCATAAGGGAAGCTCAAGAATACTGGAATGGGTAGCCTATCCCTGCTCCAGGGGATCTTTGTGGCCCAGGAGTCAAACCGGAGTCTCCTGCATTGTGGGCAGATTCTTTACCAACTGAGTTACCAGGGAAGCCAGTAAGGAAAATGGATCAGAAATAAGGCTGCTCTATGAGCAGTACCTACCTTGTATAATAATCAGATGGAATTTCTTATCTTCTTTTCAGGCTTCTGGATTATATATACCAGGTTGGGGAAGAGAAATGGGTGCTGATTAATCATACATGCGTTTGCCTGATTGGAATGTCATCAAACAATTTATTTTTCATATGTTTCCAGGGTTTATTTATTTTATTTTTTTCAAACAATTTTTATTCTCTGATTTCCAAGTCTCCTCTGCCTTACTCATACTTGGTTACGTTTTCTTTAGCTTTGATCTGTGCAGACCTGGGAGTTTTCAATGGGAATATTTTGTCATGAACTCCCAAAGAAAAGTAAACTCTCATCTCTAAAATCATAACAGATATCTTAGAATTAAACACACCATTTATTTGGAAAGGGCTTCCCTCATGGTTCAGACAGTAAAAAATCTGGCTGTGATGTAGGAAATCCAGGTTCAATCCCTGGGTAGGGACAAATCCCCTGGAATGTCTAACCACTCCAGTACTCTTGTAAGACACACTTCTTTTTTTAAGTTTCTACTCTTCTACAGAGTTTAGTCTCCTCTAAGGCAGATTGTATTTAGTGTTCAAGAATATACCTGCAAGACACAGTAGACACAGGTTTGATCCCTGGGTCAGGACAATCCCCTAGAAGAGGGCATGAAAACCCACTCCAGTATTCTTGCCTGGAGAATCCCAAGAAAAGAGGAGACTGGTAGGCTACAGTCCATGAGGTTGAACAGTTAGATGTGAATGAAGCAACGTAGCATGCAGCATAGTCTGCCTTCAGGTAGCCATGCTACAGATGATAGATGGACATAATCCTGGTGAAATACCAGAGTTTATTGGTGCTAGAATATAATTTCATACCCCAAAAATAGTATGAAAAAGAAGAAAAAAAGACATGACACTGAAAGATGAACTCCCCAGGTTGGTAGGTGTCTAATATGATACTGGAACAGGGCAGAAAAATAGCTCCCAAAGAAATTAGAGGCTGAGTCAAAGTGGAAACAATGCCCAGTGGTAGATGCATCTGGTGGTGAAAGTAAAGTCTAATGCTATAAAGAACAATATTGCATAAGAACCTGAAATGTTAGGTCTATGAATCAAAGTAAATTGGAAGTGGTCAACCAGGAGATGAAAAGAGTAAACATCAATATTTTAGAAATCAATGAACTAAAATGGATTGGAATGGGTGAATTTAATTCAGATGACCATTATATCTACTACTGTGGGCAAGAATCCCTTAGAAGAAATGGAGTAGCCATCATAGTCAACAAGAGTCCACAATGCAGTATTTGGGTGCATTCTCAAAAATAATGAAATGATCTCTGTCTGTTTGCAAGGCAAACCATTCAATATCACAGTAATCCAAGTCTATGCTCCAGCAACTAATATTAGAGAAGCTGAATTCTAATGGCTCTATGAAGGGCTTCCCTGGTGGCTCAGATGTTAAAGTGTCTGCCTCGAATGCGGGAGACATGGGTTCGATCCCTGGGTGGGGAAGATCCCCTGGAAAAGGAAATGGTAACCCAATCCAGTATTCTTGCCTGAAGAATCCCATGGATGGAGAAGACTGGTAGGCTAAAGTCTACAGGGTCGCAAAGATTCAGACACGATTGAGCGACTTCACTATTCACTATACTATGAAGACCTAAGGGAATATTCCATGCAAAGATGGGCTCGATAAAGGACAGAAATGGTACGGACCTAACAGAAGCAGAAGATATTAAGAAGAGGTGGCAAGAATACACAGAAGAACTGTACACAAAAAACCTTCATGACCCAGATAATCACGAAGGTGTGATCACTCACCTAGAGTCAGACATCCTGGGATGTGAAGTCAAGTGGGCCTTAGAAAGCATCACTAAGAACAAAGCTAGTGGAGGTGATATAATTCCAGTTGAGCTATTTCAAATCCTGAAAGCTGTTGCTGTGAAAGCACTGCACTTAATATGCCAGCAAATTTTGAAAACTCAGCAGTGGCCACAGGACTGGAAAATGTCAGTTTTCATTCCAGTCCCAAAGAAAGGCAATGTCAAAGAATGCTCAAACAGTTGCAATCATCTCACACGCTAGTAAAGTAATGCTCAAAATTCTCCAAGCCATTTGTTTATTTTTGCTTTTATTTCCAATATTCTGGGAGGTGGGTCATAGAGGATCTTGGCAAATGAAGCAACTGACAAACAACTAATCTCAAAAATATACAAGCAACTCCTGCAGCTCAATTCCAGAAAAATAAAAGATCCAATCAAAAAATGGGCCATAGAACTAAATAGACCTTTCTCCAAAGAAGACACACATATGGCTAACAAACACATGAAAAGATGTTCAACATCACTCATTATCAGAGAAATGCAAATCAAAACCACAGTGAGGTACCATTTCACACCAGTCAGAATGGCTGCGAACCAAAAGTCTACAAGCAATAAATGCTGAAGAAGGTGTGGAGAAAAGGGAATTCTCTTACAATGCTGGTGGGAATGCAAACTAGCACAGCCACTATGGAGAACAGTGTGGAGATTCCTTAAAAAACTAGAAATAAAACTGCCTTATGACCCAGCAATCCCACTTCTGGGCATACACACTGAGGAAACCAGAATTGAAAGAGACATACGTACCCCAATGTTCATTGCAGCACTGTTTATAATAGCCAGGACATGGAAAGAACGTAGATGTCCATCAGCAGATGAATGAATAAGAAAGCTATGGTACATATACACAATGGAGTATTACTCAGCCATTAAAAAGAATACAGTTGAATCAGTTCTAATGAAGTGGATGAAACAGGAGCCTATTTACAGAGTGAAGTAAGCCAGAAAGAAAAACACCAATACAGTATACTAACACATATATATGGAATTTAGAAAGATGGTAATGANTATGGTACATATACACAATGGAGTATTACTCAGCCATTAAAAAGAATACAGTTGAATCAGTTCTAATGAAGTGGATGAAACAGGAGCCTATTTACAGAGTGAAGTAAGCCAGAAAGAAAAACACCAATACAGTATACTAATGCATATATATGGAATTTAGAAATATGGTAATGATAACCCTGTATGCGAGACAGCAAAAGAGACATAGATGTATAGAACAGAGTTTTTGACTCTGTGGGAGAGGGAGAGGGTGGGATAATTTTGGAGAATGGCATTGAACCATTTATAATATCATATATGAAATGAATCACCACTCCAGGTTTGATGCATGATACAGGATGCTTGGGGCTGGTGCACTGACATGACCCAGAGGGATATTATAGGGAGGGAGGAGGGAGGGGAGTTCAAGATGGGGAAAACATGTATACCTGTGGTGGATTCATGTTGATAGATGGCAAAACCAATACAATATTGTAAAGTAATCAACCTCCAATTAAAATAAATAAATTTATATTAAAAAAATAAATTCTCCAAGCCAGGCTTCAGTAATACATGAACCAAGAATTCCAGATGTTCAAACTGGTTTTAGGAAAGGCAGAGGAACCAGAGATTAAATTGCCAACATCTGCTAGATCATCAAAAAGGCAATAATTCCAAAAAAAACATATATTCCTGCTTTATTGACTATGAAAATACTTTGGCTGTGTGGATCACAACAAACTGTGGGAAATTCTTCAAGAGATGGGAATACCAGACCACCTGACCTGCCTCTTGAGAAACCTATATGCAGGTCAGGAAGCAACAGTTAGAACTGGACATGGAACAACAGACTGGGTCCAAGTAGGAAAAGGAGTACTTTGAGGCTGTATATTGTCACCCTGCTTACTTAATTTATATGCAGAGTACATCATGAGAAATGCTGGGCTGGAAGAAGCATAAGCTGGAATCAGGATTGCTGAGAGAAATATCAATAACCTCAGATATGCAGATGACACCACCCTTATGGCAGAAAGTGAAGAGGAACTAAAAAGTCTCTTGATGAAAGTGAAAGAGAAGAGTGAAAAGGTTGGCTTAAAGCTCAACATTCAGAATACTAAGATCATGGCATTTGGTCCCATCACTTCCTGGCAAATAGATGGGGAAAGAGAGGAAACAGTGTCAGACTTTATTTTGGGGGGCTCCAAAATCACTGCAGATGGTGACTGCAGCCATGAAATTAAAAGATGCTCACTCCTTGGAAGGAAAGTTATGACCAAATTAGATAGCATATTAAAAGGCAGAGAAATTAATTTGCCAACAAAGTTCCATCTAGTCAAGGGCTATGGTTTTTCCAGTGGTCATGTATGGATGTGAGAGTTGGACTGTGAAGACAGCTGGGCATTGAAGAATTGATGCTTTTGAACTGTGGTTTGGAGAAGACTCTTGAGAGTCCCTTGGACTGCAAGGCGATCCAACCTGTCCATCCTAAAGGAGATCAGTGGTCCCATCACTTCATGGGAAATAGATGGGGAAAGAGAGGAAACAGTGTCAGACTTTATTTTGGGGGGCTCCAAAATCACTGCAGATGGTGACTGCAGCCATGAAATTAAAAGATGCTCACTCCTTGGAAGGAAAGTTATGACCAAATTAGATAGCATATTAAAAGGCAGAGAAATTAATTTGCCAACAAAGTTCCATCTAGTCAAGGGCTATGGTTTTTCCAGTGGTCATGTATGGATGTGAGAGTTGGACTGTGAAGACAGCTGGGCATTGAAGAATTGATGCTTTTGAACTGTGGTTTGGAGAAGACTCTTGAGAGTCCCTTGGACTGCAAGGCGATCCAACCTGTCCATCCTAAAGGAGATCAGTCCTGGGTGTTCATTGGAAGGACTGATGCTGAAGCTGAAACTCCAGTACTTTGGCCACCTCAGGCGAAGAGCTGACTCATTGGCTAAGACCGTGATGCTGGGAGGGATTGGGGGCAGAAGGAGAAGGGGACAACAGAGGATGAGATGGTTGGATGGCATCACTGACTCGATGGACATGAGTCTGAGTGAACTCCAGGAGTTGTTTATGGACAGGGAGGCCTGGTGTGCTGTGATTCATGGGGTCGCAAAGAGTCGGACATGACTGAGCGACTGAATTGAACTGACTGATCTGAACTGACAGAAAAATGAAACATTCACCCTGATTTTAATGGAGATAGAAGAAAATGAACTGAGTAGCTGAGGTATTGCCAAATATGTTTGAAAATGTTTTATATATTTTGGAACTAAACACACTAATTACCAGGCGTAGGGAAAAAAAAAGAAGGCAATAAATTAGAAAAGTCATTACTGTCCTATATTTATATACTTCACTTATGATCCTTGGGAATCCCTGGTGGCTCAGAGGTTAAAGCACCTGCCTCCAATGTGGGAGACCCGGGTTCGATCCCTGGGTCGGGAAGTTCCCCTGGAGAAGGAAATGGTAACCCACTCCAGTATTCTTTCCTGGAAAATCCCATGGACGGAGAAGCCTGGTAGGCTACAGTCCAAGGGGTCGCAAAGAGTTGGACACGACTGAGCGACTTCACTTTCACTCACTTATGATCCTTAATATTTTGTTGTTTAAACAATTTTACATCAAGATTTCACATTACATTAATATTGGTATATACTTGAAATAAAGCTTAACAAAATTTAAATATGCAAAGAGGGTCTTGGACTTTCCTTGTGGCTTAGATGGTAAAGAATTTGCCTGCAATGAAGAAGAATCAGCTTTGATCCCTAGGTCAAGAAGGTTCACTGGGGAAAGGAATGGTTACCCACTCCAGTGTTCTTGCCTGGAAATTCCATGGACAAAGGCTAACAGTTTACAGTCCATGGATCTCAAAGAGTTGGACATGACTGAGTGACTATCACTTTCACTTTCCTGGAGGGTTATAGTTTCCCTCAATATTTTCACAGGACAATCCCCATTTATTCAAATTAACAGTGGTTATATTTCAAAATTAATTTAAAATAATTATAGTTAATATATTGACTCTTGAATTGCATAATCTAGTCTAAATAACAAAAAAGTGTGATTTTAATCATTAATGAGTTAATGGCTATATTTTATAACTAAAAATATTTTTCACTCTACCATCATCAGTGACAAAGATAAGACCAGTTGCATCTTAGATTAAGCTGAACATATGTCAAGGCTATCAGACTCTTTTCATCATTTACATACAGTCTACAGACAGTTCACAGCTAAAGAATCATGCATAAAGATAGTAACATCATGATTCAGTGCTAATTAACTGATTTTGCTGGAAATCCTCCTGTTAGTACTGTCATTTCATGCTTGAATATTTTGAATTATATTCTATAGAAATGTTTCTTATAGTTTTAATTAAACCATAATTTTTGCTTGTCATTATTACTAGATAAATGATGAGCCTCTAGAATCTTACAATTCAAATGTANACATCATGATTCAGTGCTAATTAACTGATTTTGCTGGAAATCCTCCTGTTAGTACTGTCATTTCATGCTTGAATATTTTGAATTATATTCTATAGAAATGTTTCTTATAGTTTTAATTAAACCATAATTTTTGCTTGTCATTATTACTAGATAAATGATGAGCCTCTAGAATCTTACAATTCAAATGTACATTTAAGTAGAGAATATAATTAATATCAAGCTAAACATACATATGAATGACATTATCCAAACGAATCATTATTATTTAAAATAAATATACTTCTGTAAAAAATATACACTTCTGTAGAGTAAAATATCCACATGAGAATAGATCCTATATTAGAAACATTATTTATTTTAAAAATACTTGATTTATGTACCTAGCCTTGGCACCAATCTGGCAAATGTAGTTTTTAAGCTACTTGCCTGTGTGTGCTGAGTCACTTCAACTGTGTCTGACTCTTTGTATCCTTATGGACTATAGCCTGTCAGGCTCCTCTGTCTGTGGGATTCTCCAGGTAAGAATACTAGAGTGGATTGCCATGCTCTCTTCCAGGGAGTCTTCCCAACACAGCGTTGAACTCACATCTCCTGTGTCTCCTGCATTACAGGTGGATAGGCTTCCCTGGTAGCTCAGCTGGTAAGGAATCCAACTGCAATGCAGGAGACCTTGATGCGATCCCTGAGTTGGAAAGATCCCCTGGAGAAAATAATGGCTACCCATTCCAGTATTTTTGAATGGAGAATCCATAGTCCATGGGTCTCAAAGAGTAGGAAAAGACTGAGCGATTTTTACTTTTAATTTCTTTACACACTAAGCCACTTGGGAATCCCTTTTGAGCTTCTTCAGTTCAGTTCAGTTCAGTCCCTCAGTCGTGTCCGACTCTTTGCGACCCCATGATTTGCAGCACGCCAGGCCTCCCTGTCCATCACCAACTCCGGGAGTTCACTCAGACTCAAGTCCATCAAGTCAATGATGCCACCCAGCCATCTCATCATCTATCATCCCCTTCTCCTCCTATCCCCAATCCCTCCCAGCATCAAAGTCTTTTCCAATGAGTCAACTCTTCTCATGAGGTGGCCAAAGTAATGGAGTTTCAGTTTTAGCATCATTCCTTCCAAAGGAATCCCAGGGTTGATCTCCTTCAGAATGGACTGGTTGGATCTCCTTGCAGTCCAAGGGACTCTCAAGAGTCTTCTCCAACACCATAGTTCAAAAGCATCAATTCTTTGGTGCTCAGCCTTCTTCACAGTCCAACTCTCTCTCAATCCATACATGACTACTGGAAAAACCATAGCCTTGACTAGATGGACCTTAGTTGGCAAAACGATATCTCTGCTTTTGAATATGCTATCTAGGTTGGTCATANACTCTCATATCCATACACGACCACTGGAAAAACCATAGCTTTGACTAGGAAGACCTTAGTTGGCAAAATGATATCTCTGCTTTTGAATATGCTATCTAGGTTGGTCATAACTTTCCTTCCAAGGAGTAAGCGTCTTTTAATTTCATGGCTGCAGTCACCATCTGCAGTGATTTTGGAGCCCCCAAAAATAAAGTCTGACATTGTTTCCGCTGTTTCCCCATCTATTTCTCATGAAGTGATGGGACCGTATGCTTGACCATAATAGCTTGTTCTTTCTTTCTTTTTCTTTTTTTTTGCATTGAAAACATTTTTTTTTTAAATAAGATGTTGTAAATTTAATCTCTGAAAATCTATAGTATAGAATTTTAAACAATTGATACAAATAAATGTGTTGTCACTTGTGTGCACTGTGTGTGTGTAGTATGAGTATTCTGTACTGACCATTTTTTCCATCACCTATGGTTTGGTTAAAAAGAAAAAAAAAAAAAACATACGTAGTGATGAAAAAACATTGTATTATAATTTAAGCTTTGGCTGTTCAGTCACTCAGTCATGTCCCCATGTCTATGGGGACATGGGACACTCTTTGTGTCCCCATGGACTGCAGCATACCAGGCTTCCCTGTCTTTAACCATCTCCTGGAGTTTGCTTAAACTCATGTCCATTGAACCAGAAATGCCATCCAACCATCTTATCCTCTGCTGTTCGCTTTTAGCTTATCTCTCTTTTTCATTCTTGCGGTGTGTTGATCAGCTTAGTACTCTACTGATAACCTCTTGGTTTCAGAGCAAATGCACCAATGAAAACAAATTGTTAGAGTTCTCAGTGACAAGCTGGAGTCTTCAAAGTAGAGAACCTTTTCAACATCAGTAAATGTCGTCTACATTGAAGCTACTCACAAACTATTAAACTAGGTAAACATAAACATCTCCCCTAAATTACCCTAGTGATAATTTTCACAGAAGCCTGAGAAAGCCAATGCATGCCCTCTGCATGACAGAAGAAAAAGAAGTAAAAATTTCTGTTTCAAAGGAAGACAAACCTTTCCCAACTGCCTTCATCACCAAAGAACCCTATTTTTATTTCTATTATTATTTCTGAGAGCCTATAGACACAGATGTTGCGCTGAAATGAGTCCACTTCTGCTTAACTGTGTTAATTAAATCTTAGATGTTCATGCCAACTTGTATTTAATAAAGGCTATAAGAAAAATAGTCTTCTTGCCAAGTTGAGGCTTAAATTGAGGAAAGTAGGGAAAACCACTAGACTATGCAGGTATGACCTAAATCAAATCCCTTATGATTATATAGTGGAAGTGAGAAATAGATTCAAGGGACTAGATCCCTTGATCCCTTATTATTATTATTTTGTGGGGGGGGGCGGGGCAGGCAGAAGAGAGCAATGAGGTGAAAAGATTGAAGGTAGGAAGAGAAGGGGAAACAAGGGATGAGATGGCTGGATGACATCAATGACTCTATGGAAATGAATTTTAGCAAGTTCTGAGATTTGATCATGGACAGGGAAGCCTGGTGTGCTGTAGCCCATGGCCTGGCAAAGAGTCGTACTTGATTGAGAGGTTGAACTGATAATGGAGGAAGAAATGGCAACTCATTCTAATATTCTTGCATGAGAACACTATGAACAGAATGAAAAGCCAAAAAGATAGGACCCAGAAGATAAGCCCTCAAGGTTGGAAGGTGTCTAATATGCTACAAGGAAGAGTGGAGGTCATTAATAATAGCTCCAGAAAAAATGATGTGGCTGTGCCAAAGCGGAAATTATGCTCAGTTGTGGATGTGTCGGTTAACAGTCCCTTGTTGAGATTGCAAGATCAACCAGTCAATCCTAAAGGAAATCAATCCTGAATATTAACTGAGAGGATTGCTGCTGAAGCTGATGCTCCAATACTTTGGCCACCTGATGTGATGGGCCAACTCATTGGGAAACACCCTGACACTGGGAAAGGCTGAAGGCAAAATGAGAAGAGAACAGCAGAGCATGAGATGGTTAGATAGCATCAGTGAATAATGGACATAAATTTGTGCAAACTCCAGGAGATAGTGGATGACAGAAGAGACTAGCATGCTGCAGTCCATGAGATCATAAAGAGTCAGACACAGCTGAATGTCTGAACAATAAATTCAGTATATTGGAATACTATTTATCAATGGACAGCTGTGAACTACTCATACATTCCAAAGTATTTATGACCCTGTAATACTGGGCAAAACAAACCAGGTAGGAGAATAATTAGTGTTCAATTCCATTTACATGAAATTGTAGAGGAGGGCATTAATGTATAGTCTCAGAAAGCATATCAATTATTACTTTGGACTGGGGGAAAAAAGCATGGGAAAAGTTTTGAAGGTTATAAAAATGCTTTCTACTTTGATAGGATGGGTACATAGGAATACAGGTAATATCATAGTATATGATATGCTTTTATCATTAAAAATATACACTTAAAATGGATGTCATTTCTTAAATGTAAATTAGGCCTCAATAAAGTTGATTTAAAATTTTAAAAAGTATCAATATTTATTCATGCCTCACTATGTTTCACTGTATCATGGCTTTGCATATATTCTTTTTCTTTCATTTGGTGACTCTGAGGGGTGTTAAAAGTTATTTTAATGTTGCAATTTTTTAGCATCTTATTTTCAACCTGCTTTGATTATCATAAATTACATAAGTAGGAGTAAAATGTTTAAATCAATCCCATATTCCCATTTGTACACTAGTAATAGAATAATAGTTTGAAAACTAACTTTTTCTTAATAGAATTACTGTATTAAAACCTATTCTTTTCTATTGCCACTAAGTAGTAGTCTTTTTGATCTGTTTTATAGGCTACTTAATTTAACTGCCATAAATTTTTGATGAAGATTCCTGCCTATAAAGAGGAATTTTATCAATGTTTCAATTAGAATGTTTTCAATAATTGTTAAGCAACTGAATTCTCAGGAGAAAGGGGATATTTTATTTTAGTCAGCAAGTATTTATTGAGCTCTCACAGGATGTCTTTTGTTGCACTAAGCAAATTTATCACTTCCTAAGCAGTACCTATGAAACTTGGGGATATATTCCCAAAGTTGCTGTTTAACACATTTCATGACATTAATTATATAAGAATGAAACAAAAGAGAAGAAATTAGCATTCCCAGGTAAGATTTCCCCTGTTTTTATAGTATAGTATATGCTTTCAGAGTAATATCTCCCTTTTGAGTATGTCGATGTATTGTATCATGAACATTATCATGCATGTATCAGAAATTGATATAAACTTTAAATCAAAACTTCTTGAGAAATATTTCTGCCATCCTTGTATATTTCTATGAATAAATAAAAGGGAGAAAAGATATTGAGGCAAACAACAATTTTCTTCTCTATTTAGTTCCTATAAACTGCCTAAATGAAACGTCATTTTCAACAGTTAATTCTGTGTTGCAAATTCCAAGTTATGAAATCAAACTTCTCAAGACTTCAGTCCTTTGGTTCTCCTCCATCACAACAGTGACTTCCTCATTCATCCATCAGTCACCACCTAGAGGCCCATACCACAAATTTGTTTTGGAGCAGGTATTTGATATTAGCTACTTTACAAAAAATTAAAAAAGCAAAACAATGTTATGAGTCATTCACAGTGTCATTTGGAACATCACTTGATAGTTTGAGATGAAGAAATACAGTCATTTAGAGCTGTGCACACATGTGCATACATAAAACTCAGATTTCAACAACATTTTTTACTTAAACCTGAAATTATTTATTGCCTGATATTCTAAGTGTAATTTTATCCAAATTATAACTCCTTAGTTTCCTAAGTTTTCAAGAAGAAAGTGATATATAAATTCAAAATTGTTCCCCAAAGTGTGATTTATATCACCATACTTCTTAAATTCTAAAACATTATGCCAGGAATAAGAGGCAATGGGTAGATGATGGATTATTTGAAAGTAAACCCAAACTGCTTTGTACTTTTTTTGTGAATGTTCTAGGTAAAAAGATTACAAATACATATTTTGCTGATCCTTAGTATATGTACTCTACATTTAGTACAAATAAAAATAACAATTTATAATGAAAACATTATACCTACTCTATTTTTTTCCACTTTATACTTGTTTAAGTGAAATAATACAGCAAAAAAAAAATACTTAAAGGAAAACAATACACATACTATTTATATGCAATGTTCAGCCCCTATCGCTCAAGAGAAGGAACAGAGGAATGTTATTATTCCTTTTAGAATGAGGAATGCATTCATTTCTATGAGTGGTTGACTTCAGGGTAAGTTACAATTTAAAACTTCCCACTGGGTTAATAGCAGGTACCAAAAGTTCAGAAGAGCATTAGTAATTACTTTTCCCCAAAGCAGAGATTTATCAGGAATATCATGCAGTTCAGCATTACGCATATCCTGTTCTTTTCAATTGTGGCTTAAAATAAATGCAATTTAATGTTTCTTTTCCTAAGACACTCAAAGACTCTGTCATACTCAAATTGGTTTCTTTGGCTATTTCAAGTTACTTTTTTTTCCCCCTTTTTTTCTTATTATTGCACTTCTTTGTGAAATGTATTAACTACCATTGGTAGAAAAGGTGATGATCATTTCTCTGTGTATGTGTAACAGACTTCTTTGGATGCAACTAGTCAGAGTATGTTTAGTGTTAGAAATTGTGTAAGTCTTCTCACAGGCTGTCATTGTAAAATTTTAGGCACTGTTGTTAAGTACTTCCTAAGTATACCAACCTAAACATTTGAGATGATTTGCAACTTCAATCCACTGACATCTCAGAAAATTCTATGTTAGTCTTTCTTTCTTTCTTTCTTTCTTTCTCTTTCTTTCTCTCTTTCTTTCTTTCTTTCTCTTTCTTTCTTTCTTTCTTCCTTTCTTCCTTTCTTCCTTCCTTCCTTCCTTCCTTTCTTTCTTTCTTTCTTTCTTTCTTTCTTTCTTTCTTTCTTCCTTCCTTCCTTTCTTCCTTTCTTCCTTTCTTCCTTTCTTCCTTTCTTTCTTTCTTTCTTCCTTCCTTCCTGAGATCCTTGACACTGGCTCTGCAGCTTCCTATTCCCTTGGGCTCTTGATTTTTCTCTCTGCCCAGGTCTCTATTTTCCCTAAGGCAGCTTCATACTCATTGTGTTTCCATAATCACGTTGCCGAACTGGAGCAAATCCTTTACTTCCTGGCCTTTACTTCACCATTACAATGACAATAGTTTGGAAATGGTCCTAAGTGCTCACTATCTCGCAGTTATTTTAATTAATCCTTTATTTATTTACCATTACAGACTTCTCAGATTTCCTCACAGGACTCTGGGGACAGAGAGTGGAAGAGGAGCCAGGACAGAGGATTAGAGCNGTTTGGAAATGGTCCTAAGTGCTCACTATCTCGCAGTTATTTTAATTAATCCTTTATTTATTTACCATTACAGACTTCTCAGATTTCCTCACAGGACTCTGGGGACAGAGAGTGGAAGAGGAGCCAGGACAGAGGATTAGAGCAGTAGCAATATCCATGATGTGCTTAAAAAACAAGCTGTTTTATTTGAAGAGGACTGATGCTGAAGTCCAAGCTGCAATACTTTGGCCACCTGGTTTGAAGAGCTAACTCCTTGGAAAAGAAAACTCTCATGCCAGCAAAGACTGAGAGCAAGTGAAGAGGGTGACAAAGGATGAGATGGTTGAATGACATCACTGACTCAATGGACATGAGTTTGAGCAAACTCAGGGCGATGGTGAAGGACAGGAAAGCCCGGCACACTGCAGTCCATGGGGTCACGGAGAATCAGACACTACTGAGCTACTGAATAACAGGTGTGTGAGTTATTTCTGCCCGACAAGTGAATTCCTGACCTTGACATCCCCAGGTTTGCTGTGTAAATAGAGATAAAGGCCTTGGCTTTTTACACATACTGAGCAAGATGGCCTTCACTTTCCCCAGGCTGGACTGAACTCAACAGATTTCCTCCTGATCAGAGGCCTTTGACCTCCCTTTTTTAGAGCATTCACTTTTGAAAATTCACCAGTGTAAATACTGTGCCTTGGAGAAGTAAATCTTTTTCCACTCTCTTGCCAGTTTTACAATCAGCACAATTCCTCCTCCCCCCCCCCCCCCCCCCCCCC
>SJYX01010381.1:141332-155738 GCA_006410675.1 Oreotragus oreotragus | reverse complement strand
TACCATCCCTCTGGGTTGTTTCAGTGCACCAGGCTCAAGCATCCAGTATCATGCATCAAACCAGGACTGGAGACTCATTTCATATATGATATTATAGATGTTTCAACGCCATTCTCCAAAATCATCCCACCCTCTCCCTCTCCCACAGAGTCCAAAAGACTGTTCTATACATCTGTGTCTCTTTTGCTGTCTTGCATACAGGGTTATCGTTACCATCTTTCTAAATTCTATATATATGCATTAATATACTGTATTGGTGTTTTACTTTCTGGCTTACTTCACTCTGTGTAATAGGCTCCAGTTTCATCCACCTCATTAGAACTGATTCAAATATATTCTTTTTAATGGCTGAGTAATACTCCATTGTGTATATGTACCATAGCTTTTGATTGGGTCATTCATTATTCTGGAATTGAATTGTATGAGCTACTTGTATATTTTGGAAATTAATCCTTTGTCAGTTGTTTCATTTGCTAAATCTTCTCCCATTCTGAGGGTTGTCTTTTCACCTTGCCTATAGTTTGTTTTGTTGTGCAAAAGCTTTTAAGTTTCATCAGGTTCCCCTTGTTTACTTGTTTTTATTTCCCTTACTTTAGGAAGTGGGTCATAGAGGATCTTGCTTTGATTTATGTCATCGAGTATTCTGCTTATGTTTTTCTCTAAGAATTTTATAGTTTCTGGTCTTATATTTAGGTCTTTAATCCATTTTGAGTTTATCTTTGTGTGTTATGTTTGGAAGTGTTCTAATTAGGAAGTGTTCTGCACGTAAAAGTATTCTTTTACATGTAGCTGTCCAATTTTCCCAGCACCATTTATTGAAGAGGTTGTCTTTGCTCCATTGTATATTCTTGCCTCCTTTGTCAAATATAGGGTATCCATAGGTGCATGGATTTATTTCTGGGCTTTCTATCTTCTTTCATTCGTCTATATTTCTGTTTTTGAGCTAGAACCATATTCTCTTGATGACTGTAGCTTTGTAGTATAATCTGAAGTCAGAAAGGTTGATTACTCCAGTTCCATTTTTCTTTCTCAGAACTGTTTTGGCTATTTTGGCTCTTTTTTGTTTCCATATGAATTGTGAAAATTTTTGTTCTGATTCTGTGAAAAATGCCATTTGTAATTTGATAGGGATCACATTGAATCTGTACGTTTCATAGTATAGTCATTTTCACAATATTGATTCTTCCTACCTAGGAACATGGAATGGCCCTCTGAATGTTTATGCTGTCGTTTATTTCTTTCATCAGTGTCTTATAATTTTCTGTGCACAGTTCTTTTGTTTTCTTAGTTTATTCCTAGATATATATTTTTCTTTTTGTTGTAATGGAGAATGGGATTGTTTCCTTAATTTCTCTTTCTGATTTTTCATTGTTCAGTTCAGTTCAGTTCAGTCGCTCAGTCGTGTCTGACTCTTTGTGACCCCATGAATCACAACACGCCAGGCCTCCCTGTCCATCACCAACTCCCAGAGTTTACTCAGACTCAAGTCCATTGAGTCAGTGATGCCATACAGCCATCTCATCCTCTGTAGTCCCCTTCTCCTCCTGCCCCTAATCCCTCCCAGCATCAGAATATTTTCCAATGAGTCAACTCTTTGCATGAGGTGGCCAAAGTACTGGAGTTTCAGTTTCAGCATCATTCCCTCCAAGGAAATCCCAGGGCTAGTCTCCTTCAGAATGGACTGGTCGGATCTTCTTGCAGTCCAAGGGACTCAAGAGTCTTCTCCAACACCACAGTTCAAAAGCATCAATTCTTCGGCACTCAGCCTTCTTCACAGTCCAACTCTCACATTCATTCAGGACTACTGGAAAAACCATAGCCTTGACTAGATGGAACTTAGTCGGCAAAGTAATGTCTCTGCTTTCGAATATACTATCTAGGTTGGTCTTAACTTTTTTTCCAAGGAGTAAGCGTCTTTTAATTTCATGGCTGCAGTCACTATCTGCAGTGATTTTGAAGCCCAAAAAAATGAAGTCTGACACTGTTTCCACTGCTTCCCCATCTATTTCCCAAGAAGTGATGAGACCGGATGCCATGATCTTAGTTTTCTGAATGTTGAGCTTTAAGCCAACTTTTTCACTCTCCTCTCTCACTGTCATCAAGAGGCTTTTTATTTCCTCTTCACTTTCTGCCATAAGGGTGGTGTCATCTGTATGTCTGAGGTTATTGATATTTCTCCTGTCATGTTTTTTCCAGTCCAGCGTTTCTCATGATGTACTCTGCATATAAGTTAAATAAGGAGGGTAACAATATACAGTGTTGACGTCCTCCTTTTCCTATTTGGAACCAGTCTCTTGTTCCATGTCCAGTTCTAACTGTTGCTTCCTGACCTGCATACAGATTTCTCAAGAGGCAGGTCAGGTGGTCTGGTATTCCCATCTCTCTCAGAATTTTCCACAGTTTATTGTAATCCACACAGTCAAAGGCTTTGGCATAGTCAGTAAAGCAGAAATAGATGTTTTTCTGGAACTCTTGCTTTTTCCATGATCCAGTGGATGTTGGCAATTTGATCTCTGCTTCCTCTGCTTTTTCTAAAAACAGCTTGAACATCTGGAAGTTCACGGTTCATGTTTAGTATATAAGAATTCAAGTGATTTCTCTGTATTGATTTTGTATTTTACAATTTTTCTAAATTCGCTGATTAGCTCTAGTAATTTACTGATGCTGTCTTTAGGATTTTCTATGTACAGTGTTATCCCATCTGCAAACAGTGAGAGCTTTACTTCTTTTCTGATCTGAATTCTGTTTATTTCTTTTTCCTCTCTGATTGCTATAGTAGGGGTTCCAGAATTTGTTGAATAATAGTGGGGAAAGTGGTCACCCTTGTCTTGTTCCCAATCTTAGGGGGAATGCTTTCAGTTTTTCACCATTGAGAATAATGTTTGCTCTAAGATTATCATATATGGTTTTTACTATGTTGAGGTAAATTCCTTTTATGCCCATTTTTTGAAGAGTTTTTATCATAAATAGGTGCTGAATTTTGTCAAAGGCTTTTCTGTATCTATTGAGATTATCATATGGTTTAAATCTTTCAATTTGTTAATATGGTATATCACATAAATTGATTTGCAAATCCTGAAGAATCTTTGCATCCCTGGAATAAACTCAAGTGAACCTTGGTGTATGAGCTTTTTGATGTGTTGCTGAATTTTGCTTGGTAAAATTTTGTTGAGAGTTTTCCATCTATGTTAATCAGTGGTATTGGCCTGTAGCTTTCTTTTGTGTGTGTGCGTGTGCTGTCTTTGTCTGGTTTTGGTATCAGGCTGGTGATGGGCTCATTGAGTTTGGAAGTTTTCCTTCCTCTGCAATTTTTTGAAAGAGTTTTAGAAGGATAGATATTAACTCTTCTCTAAGTGTTTGATAGAATTATCCTGTGAAGCCATCTGGTCCTGGGGTTTTGTTTTTTGAGAGATTTTTGATCACAGATTCAATTTCAGTGCTTTTAATTGGGTTGTTCATAAATTCTATTTCTTCTGGGTTCAGTCTTGGAAGATTGAACTTTTCTAAGTATCAGTCCATTTCTTCCAGGTTTTCCATTTTATTGTCATATAGTTGTTCATAATAGTCTCTTACAATCCTTTGGATTTCTTGTCTGTTGTAACCTCCCCTTTTTCATTTCTAATGTTGTTGATTTGATTTTTCTCTCTTTTTTTAATCTTCTCAAAGGACCAACTTTTGGTTTTATTAATCTTTACTATTGTTTATTTCATTTCTTTTTCATTTATTTCTACTCAGATCTTTACGATTTACTTCTGCTAATTTTGGGTTTTTTTTTTTTCCTTCTTTTTTCCAGTTGTTAAAGTTATTTTGTCTATTTGATGTTTTGATGTTTTTCTTGTTTCTTGAGGTAGGATTGTATTGCTATAAACTTCCCTCTTAAAATTGCTTTTTCTTCATCCCATAGGTTTTGAGTTGTCATGTTTCCATTGTCATTTGTTTCTAGAATTTTTTTTATTTCTTTTTTGATTTCTTCAGTAATCAGAACATATTTATATATATGTTCCTATTGCAATTTTCTTAATTGTTTGAGGTTTTGATTTTGTAGATCTTTTTCTCTTCTTGTATTTCTTTACTATATAAGTCCCTTTAACATTTTTTGTAAAGTTGGTTTGGTGGTACTGAATTCTTTTAACTTTTGCTTGTTTGAAACACTTTTAATTTCTCCATCAGTTTTGAACGAGATCTTTGCTAGGTACAGCGATATTGGTGGTAGGTTTTTCCCTTTCAGTAAATATATCCTGCCATTCCTTTGTGGCCTGCAGAGTTTCTTCTGAAAGATCAGCTGTTAAATATATGGTGTTTCCCTTGTATGTTACTTGTTGCTTTTCTCTTGCTGCTTTTAATATGCTTTCTCTGCGTGTAATCTTTGTTAGTTTAGTATGTGTTTTGCACCTCTTGGACTTGATTGACTATTTTCTTTTCCATGCTGGAGAAATTTTCAACTATAATCTCTTTAAAAATTTTCTCATACCTTTTCTTTTTCTCTTTTTTTTCTGATACCTCTATAATTTGAATGTTGGTGTATTTGAAATTGTCCCAGAGGTCTCTCAGACTGTCTTCAGTTCTTTTTGTTCTTTTTGTTTTATTCTGCTCTTCAGAAATTATTTCCACCATTTTATCTTCCAGCTCATTGATTTGTTCTTCTGCTTCAGATATTCTGCTATTGATACCTTCTCGAGTAATTTTAATTCAAGTAATTGTGTTGTAGTCTCTGTATGTTTATTCTTTAATTCTCCTATGTCTTTATTAATTGATTCTTCCATTGTCTCCATTCTGTTTTCAAGGGTTTTGATCATCTTTACTATCATTATTCTGAATTATTTTTCAGAGAGTTTGCCTATTTCCTCTTCATTTATTTGGATTTCTGTGTTTATAGTTTGTTCCTTCATTTGTGTAGTATTTTTCTGCCTTTTCATTATTTTATATATATATATATATATATATATATATATACACTTATTGTGTTTGAGGTCTCCTTTTCCCAGGCCTCAAGGTTGAATCCTTTCTTCTTTTTGTTTTATGTCCTCCTAAGGTTGGTCCAGTGGTTTGTGTAAGTTTTGTATAGGGTGATATTTGTGCTGAGGTTTTTGCTTGTTTGAGAGAGAAGTACTTGTCATCCACCTTCTCCGCCGCCATCTTGTTCTCCAAGTCCCTATTTTTTAGGCTAGACATTTAAAAGTACTTGAATTATTATTGCATAATATGGTTATATATTTTAATAGATATTTAATAACACATACTCTACTACCCCTGTAATAATAACAGCTTTATATATATATATATAATTCTTTACTCAAAGTTGAATATGGTATTATTTTAACATGGCAAACTGAAGTGGTAATTGCCCAATGGAAAATCAGTCTCCACCACTGAAATAACATTTGAAAGTTGGATTGGGGAAAGAATGTGTTAACATGGACAGTGGAAATTTTGGAGAAAAAATACTATATCCTACCTATGGACTAGGTCCATTTCAAATGCATATCTTCTTTATTTAGAAGATACTATAAAAAGTGTCTTGCCTCTGGATTTTCTCTCACCATCTCTCATACAAATAACAGAGATTCTAGTAATTCAATCTGAATGAGAGAAAATGGCAACATTATAGAATCACTTATATGAGCAGTTAGTGTCATTCTTTATACATTTATGGACAAGGCCCAATAATAGGTATCTGTCTTTAAAAGTTATTGTCAATGAGATGATTTGAGAGTCTTATTAGAATTAGGGATAAGCTTGTATTAGGAAGCATAGAGTCAGAGCAAGTGAGAATCATACTGTTGTCCAAGATATCCAGCCAGTTCATTTCAGTCACTCAGTTGTGTCTGACTATTTGCAACCACATGGACTGTGGCATGTCAGGCTCCCCTGCCCATCACCAAGTCCGAGAGCTTGCTCAAACTCATGCCCATTAAGTCGGTGGTGCCATCCAACACTTTCATCCTCTGTCCCAAGGCAAGGATTATTTCCAGGCACTCCATGGGTACCAATTTCAAAGTATGTTCAAGTCTTGTATATTACATGGCATAGTATTTGCATATGACCTATGCATATTCTCATGTATACTTAAAATAATCTCTAGACTACTACTAATGCCTTATACAATGAAAATGCTATGTATATATTTGCCAGTGTGAGTCAAGTAGAAATTTTACTTTTGGGAAGTTTTTGACATTTTGCTAATGATTTTTATCCATAGTTTATTTAACCAACAGATGTCAAACCCATAGATATTGGAGGCTGACTGTATAACTCTTTAGGATTTTATCTGACTTTGGTGAATAATTACTGTACTGGGGAAAAGGTATATTTGGGACAGAGGAGAGTATATAATGGTGACGTTTAGGAATGCCATCTTATTTTTATACTTCCGAAGCGGTAAAGATCAGTATGGAAAAAAAATGAAGAAAGAGGCTATATTACAAAGCTTCATTTTGCTCCAAAATCACTGCAGACATGACTTCAGCCACAAAATTAAAACATACTTGCTCCTTGGAAGAAAAATTATGACAAACCCAGACAGTGTATTAAAAAGTAGAGATATCACTTTGCTAAAAAAGGTCCTTAGAGTCAAAGCTATGTTTTTTCCAGTGGTCATGTATGGATGTGAGAGTTTTACTATTTAGAAGGATGAGTGCTGAAGAGTTGTTACTTTCAATCTGTGGTGTTGGAGAAGACTCTTGAGAGTCCCTTGGATAGCCAGGAGATCAAGCCAGTCAATCCTAAAGGAAATCAACCTTGAATATTCATTGGAAGGACTGATGTTGAAGCTGGAGCTTCCTAAACTTTGGCCACCTGATTCAAAGAACTGACTCATTGGAAAATATCCTAATGCTGGGAAAGATTTAGGGCAAGAGGGAAAGGGGATGACAGAGGATGAGATGGTTGGGTTGGCATCACTGACTCAATGGACATGAGTTTGTACAAGCTCCTGGATATACTGAAGGACAGGGAACCCTGGCATGCTGTGGTTCAAGGGATGGCAAGTGTTGGCCATGACTTAGTGACTGAATAACAGAAACAACAACAAAGAAATGAAGAATGGAAATGACCATGTGTTGTTGTTGTTGTCTAGTTTCTAAGTTGTGTCAGACTCTTTGCAATCCCATAGACTGTACCCCTTCAGGCTCCTCTGTCCATGGAACTTCCCAGGCAAAAATATTGAAGTAGATTGCCATTTTGTTCTCTATGGCATCTTCCAGACCCAAGGATGAAACCCATTTCTCTTGTATCTCCAACACTGGCAGGCAGATTTTTTTTTACCACTGAGTTACCTGGGAAGATCAAATCTCCATGTAGTTAAGAGCAATGTACACTGTGGATCTTACTCTGCTTTTGATTATGGCTTCTCCATTTACTCCCTAATGGATTTCATAAGTTGTCTTGAACTCCTCTCATCTCAATATGTGTATTTATAAAATGGGATGGAAAAGGAAGTTACTCATAATGGTGAGAGAACTTGCAGATTCACTCACAAGATCAGAGAAACTGTGTGGAAGCTTCCCTTCCAGGTGCCTCTTCAGAAACACATATCAAGAAGTCAACTAGAGCTAAAATGTCATCTCTATTACTGTGGCATATAAAACAAGCATGTTGACCAGATTGCAATTGCTACTATCACCAGATAGACACCATTCTGAAACCTGGCAACCATCAGAAGCATGAACTGTTGCTCAGTGTAAAACCTAACTCCATTTCACTGCTCACATATTCACAAAAGAGAAGTTCTATACTGAGTTTCTTTACTCATCTTTTCTTTTTTGAAGAGAAGTCTCATATAGGTACATCTGATTGTCAGTTCTAGCTACAAATGGAGGTGGAAATATGTCTTGATTTCTTTTCCAGGATGACAGCACTCACAACATAAAGACTTCCCCACACATGCAAGGGTATTCAAAAGGCATCATTTGTAGTCCCTTCTTTCATATTAAACGTCCAATAGCTCAGTTGGTAAAGAACCTGTATGCAATGAAGGATACCTTGGTTTGATTCCTGGGTCAGGAAGTCTTGATGGAGAAGGGATAAGCTGCCCAATCCAGTATTCTTGGGCTTTCCTTATGCCTCAGCTGGTAAAAAATCCACCTGCAATGTGGAAGACTTGGGTTTGATCCCTGGGTTTGGAAGATCCCCTGGAGAAGGGAAAAGCCACCCACTCCAGTATTCTGGCTTGGAAAACTCCTTGGACTGTATAGTCCATGGGGTCACAAAGAGTTGGACATGACTCTGTGGGACTCACTTTCATTTCACTTTTCCGATAAACAGCATAAATCTAAACAAAATGACAAATATAAATATGTATATGTATATATATATAAATCATGTACAATATGGGCTTCCCAAGTGCTGCTAAAGGACTTGCCTGTCAATGAAGGAGACATAGGAGATGTTGGTTAATCCCCATAGGATTTGAAGATCCCATGGAGGAGGGCATAGCAACCCACTCTAGTATTCTTGCCTGGAGAATCTCTTGGACAAAGGAGTCTTCAGTCTGTGGTTTATGGGATTGCAAAGAGCTGGACATGACTGAAGGAGCTAAGCATGCGCACATATCTATTATACATACATCCTGGAGTGTGAGGTCAAATGGGCCTTTTGAAGCATCACTATGAACAAAGCTAGTGGAGATGATGGAATTCCAGCTGAAGTATTTCAAATCTTAACAGATGATGCTGTTAAAAGGCTGCACTCAATATGCCAACAAACTTGAAAAACTCAGCAGTAGCCACAAGACTGGAAAAAGTCAATTTTCATTCCAGTCCCAAAGAAGGGCAGTGCCAAAGAATGTTCAAACTGCCACCCAATTTCACTTATTTAACATGCTAAGCAAGATCATGCTCAAAGTCCTCCAAACTAGGCTTCAGCAGTATGTAATCCTAGAATGGATTAAGAAAAGGCAGAGGATCCAGAAATCAAATGCCAACATCATTTGGGTCACAGAAAAGGGAAGGGAATTCCAGGAAAAAAAAAATCTTCTACTACTTCTTTGACTTCACTAAAGCTTTTGACTGTGTGGATCACAACAAACTGGAAAATTCTTCAAAAGATGGGAATATCAGACAATCTTACCTGCCTCCTTAGAAGCCTGTTTGCAGATAAAGAAGAAATAGTTAGAACCAAACATGGAACACCAGACTGCTTCAAAATTGGGAAAGGAGTGTGTCAAGGCTGTATATTGTCAGCCTGTTTACTTAACTTATATGTAGAGTATATCATGTGAAATGCCAGGTTTGATGAATATCACGCTCTAACCAAAACTGCCCAGAGAAATATCAATAACCTCAGATATCCAGATGATATCATGCTTATGGCAGAAATTGAAGAGGAACTGAAGAGCCTCTTGATGAAGGTGAAAGAGGAGAGTAAAAAATCTGGCTTAAATCTCAGGATTCAAAAACCAAGATCATGGCATCCAGTCCCATCCCTTCATGGTGAACAGATGGGGAAACAATGGTAAGAGTGAGAGACTGTTTACTTGGGCTCTAAAATCACTGCAAATGGTGATGGAAACCATGAAATTAAAAGACATTTGCTCTTTGGAAGAAAGGCTATGACAAACCTAGATAGCATATTATAAAGCAGAGAAATTACTTTGCTGATAAAGGTCCATCCAGTCAAATCTATAGTTTTTCCAGTAGTCTGTATGAATGTGAGAGTTGAACCATAAAAAAGGCTGAACACCAAAGAATTGATGCTTTTGAACTGTGGTGATGGAGAAATCTCTTGAGAGTCCCTTGGACTGCAAGGGGATCAAATCATGAATCCTAAAGGAGATCAATCCTGAATATTCATTGGAAGAACTGATGCTACAGTTCCAATACTTTGGCCATCTCATGTGAAAAGCTGACGCATTGGAAAAGACACTGATGTTAAGACAAATAGAAGCCAGTAGCAGAAGGGGACAACAATGGGTGAGATGGTTGGATAGCATCACTGACTCAATGGACATGAATTTGAGTAAGCCTGTGAAGGACAGGGAAGCCTGGCATGCTACAGTTCCTGGGGTCGCAATGCAGACATAACTGCATGACTGACCAACAACAAACAACAGCAGCATTATACATACATGTATATATGCTGCTGCTGCTGCTAAGTCACTTCAGTCGTGTCCGACTCTGTGCGACCCCAGAGATGGCAGCCCACCAGGCTCCCCTGTCCCTGGGATTCTCCAGGCAAGAACACTGGAGTGGGTNATAACTGCATGACTGACCAACAACAAACAACAGCAGCATTATACATACATGTATATATGCTGCTGCTGCTGCTAAGTCACTTCAGTCGTGTCCGACTCTGTGCGACCCCAGAGATGGCAGGCCACCAGGCTCCCCTGTCCCTGGGATTCTCCAGGCAAGAACACTGGAGTGGGTTGCCGGTTCCTTCTCCAGTGCATGAAAGTGAAAGGTGAAAGTGAAGTCGCTCAGTCGTGTCCAACTCCTAGCGACCCCATGGACTGCAGCCCACCAGGCTCCTCTGCCCATAGGATTTTCCAGGCAAAAGTACTGGAGTGGGGTGCCATTGCCTTCTCCGACATGTATATATAGCTACAACTATACACGCACACATATTATTTTCTATTGCTGCTGTAACAAATTATCAAAACTTAGTGGTTTGAAACAAAATAAATTTATTATCTTATTATGATCATGGAGTTTTATTGGGCAACATCCAAGCTGTCAGCAAGGCTGTGTTTCCTCTGGAAATTATAGAACAGATATACAGCACTTCTTTATTCTATATGCTAAGCACTTTGTGATTACATTTGTCCAACCCGGATATTCCAGGATAATCTTCTTATCACAAAGTCCTTACTATAATCACATTTCTAAAATTTCTCTTATAATATAAGGTAATATAGTCACAGACTCCAGATATTAAAATGCTAACATTTTGTAAGGGCAATATTCTATATGCATCCATATATATTAGACTATATATTTTTAAAACACAAATCTGCAATCTGGAGGCATTTAATTCTTTGTGTGGAGAATCTAATTCTTGCATAAAAGATAAACATTTGAAGAAGTATGTTTGATTTTTAAGTCCAAAAGATGCTGTAGAGTAAAACTGCTCTAGGAAACTGAAAGGTCTGCTCTTAAATAAGTATTAGTTCTTTCATATTATTTAAATGTTAGAAGAGATATTATGAGAGAAATGTGCCCCAGGTTCAGATACTAGAATAAAATGCATGTAAAATATATAGTAGCATAAATATTGACCCTAAAGAAAATGTCATAAATAGACAAATATTTCATTTACAAAAATGCATGTTTATCATATTTTAAAATAGAAAAATTCAGACACAACTGAGTGACAGAACTGAACTGAAAATAAAGAAAAAGAAAATCAGATCATTTTATAAGACACTCTTTTTTATGTACGTGTATATGTGTGAACATGTATGTGTGCAATGTCATTTCAGTCGTATCTGACTCTTTGCATCCCTATGAATCATAGCCCGCCAGGCTCCTATGTCCATGGGATTCTCCAGGCAAGAATACTGGAGCAGATTGCCATGCTCTTCTCCAGGAAATCTTCCCAACCCAGGGATGGAAACTGCACCTCTTATATCTCCTGCATTGGCAGTGGTTTCTTTACTACTAGTGCCACCTGGGAAGCCTATATATGTGTGTATCTATATATTTTTTCTCAGGAATATTTAAAAGTGGAAGTATATAATATCTCTTCTTTTTTTTAATGACAGAGATGATAACTTTTATTGGTACTCCTTACTTTTCCTTTTATTTTATTTTTCCCTATTCCACTTATTTCTCCTTTTCCTTGTTCTTCTTCTTCTTTTTTTTTTTTTTTTTTTTTACGTTACAATATTGTATTGGTTTTTGCCATACAGCAACATGAATCCGCCATGGGTGTAAGTGTTCCTAATCCTGAACCTCCCCTTCCACCTCCCTCCCCATACCACCCCTCTGGATCATCCCAATGCACCAGCCCTGAGCACCCTGTATCATGCATCAACCCTGGTCTGGAGATTCAATTCACATATGATATTACACAGGTTTCAATGACATTCTCCTAAATAATCCCACCCTCGCCCTCTCCCACAGAGTCCAAAAGACTGTTCTATACATCTGTCTCTTTGTTTTTAATGAATTTCACTTGTCTGTTTACTAGAACAAATTTATGCAATTTTCCCAGTGTTTAATAAGCCATAATTCCTTTGACAAAATTATGTATGATAAATTTGTAAACAAGCCCATTTTCATTTCATAAGAGCTATTAAAACTGTTAAGATTATAAGGAACCCATCTGTTACTGTTAAAAAATAGTTCTTAATTCTTCAAAAAATATAGGTGAATAACTTTAGAATATCTCAAATGGTTTAAAAAAAAAAAGCCATCTAAAACTCAACAGGTAAAGGAAGCAANTTATGTATGATAAATTTGTAAACAAGCCCATTTTCATTTCATAAGAGCTATTAAAACTGTTAAGATTATAAGGAACCCATCTGTTACTGTTAAAAAATAGTTCTTAATTCTTCAAAAAATATAGGTGAATAACTTTAGAATATCTCAAATGGTTTAAAAAAAAAAAGCCATCTAAAACTCAACAGGTAAAGGAAGCAATTTAACTAACTTTCGAATTAAACAATAGTAAATTTCACATTGCATGCAAAATTACCTATTTTGCATATGTAATTACATGTTTTTGCATCATTAGATATAACTTTGGAATTTATCCCTAGGACTTGCCTATTTTTATCGAAAATATAAATATATGAGTATTGTACTAATGTTACCATGCCTCAGCTTTCTTTCAAAATATACTGCTGTCATTATTTTCCTTTCAATTAAAAGTAATGGATTCATTTTTTACTGTCATCTTAAAATTCATATTCTGCATTTTCCCTCAAGCAAAAGCTTTCCCCCCATTTATTAACAATAAAGTTTTCAGTGTGGTTATAGACTCTGGTCTCCAGCATTTCAGGCAGACATTTTACCGTCTGAGCCACAGGGAAACCCCTCTGTAGACTCTATCCAGGGTGTTTAATAGTAAAGTTGTTACTTAGTTGTAATCAATGTATGTTTTAAACTATTGCAATGAAGCAATATTACCAATTTGCCTTGTATTAGGTCGGTGCAAAATAAATTGCGGTTTTGCATTGTTGAACTTTGCGATTTGATATTGGAATGCATTTCTAAACAAATGTGGTTATGTTATAATTCATTTTATTGAAAATTTCTCATTTTATGTTTCTTTGATAATGACTTATTATTGCTGTTTATTTTATAGAAAAGATGCTAGACACCAAGAATTCAAGTGATTTTTTTAAATTCAAGTTTAAAATGGGTCATAAAGGATCAGAGACAATTCAAAACATCAACAATGCATTTGGCCAAGGAAGTGCTAATCAATATACAGTGAAGTGGTGGTTCAAGAAGTTTTCCAAAGGAGACGGGAACCTCGAAGATGAGGAGCTCATTGGCTGGTCATCAGAAGTTGGGAACAATTAATTGAGAGCAATCATTGAATCTGATCTTCTTACAACTACAGGAGGAGTTGCTGAAAAACTGAATGTTGACCATTCTATTGTCATTTGGCCTTTGAAGAAAATTGGAAAGGTGAAAAATCTCAATAAGCAGGTTCCTAAGGAGCAGATGTTCAAGCTGGTTTTAGAAAAGGCAGAGGAACCAGAGATCAAATTGCCAACATCCACTGGATCATGGAAAAAGCAAAAGAGTTCCAGAAAAACATCTATTTCTGCTTTATCAACTATGTCAAAGCCTTTGACTGTGTGGATCACAATAAACTGAAAAATTCTGAAAGAGATGGGAATACCAGACCACCTAACCTGCCTCTCGGGGAAGGCAATGGCACCCCACCCCAGTATTCTTGCCTGGAGAATCCAATGGAGGGAGTAGCCTGGTGGGCTGCAGTCCATGGGGTTGCTAACAGTCGGACAGACTGAGCAACTTCACTTTCACTTTTCTTTTTCATGCATTGGAGAAGGAAATGGCAACCCACTCCAGTATTCTTGCCTGGAGAATCCCAGGGATGGGGGAGCCTGGTGGGCTGCCGTCTATGGGGTTGCACAGAATCGGACACGACTGAAGTAACTTAGCAGTAGCAGCAGCAGTAACCTGCCTCTTGAGAAATCTGTATGCAGGTCAGGAAGCAACAGTTAGAACTGGACGTGGAACAACAGACTGGTTCCAAATATGAAAAGGCGTAAGTCAAGGTTGTATATTGTCACCCTGCTTATTTAACTTATATGCAGAGTACATCATGAGAAACGCTGGACTGGAAGAAACACAAGCTGGAATCAAGATTGCTGGGAGAAATATCAATACCCTCAGATATGCAGATGACACCATCCTTATGGCAGAAAGTGAAGAGGAAATAAAAAGCCTCTTGCTGAAAGGGAAAGAGGAGAGCAAAAAAGGTGGCTTAAAG
>SJYX01010381.1:126565-141139 GCA_006410675.1 Oreotragus oreotragus | reverse complement strand
GGAGGAGAAGGGGATGACAAACGATGAGATGGCTGGATGGCATCATTGACTTGACGGACGTGAGTCTGAGTGAACTCCGGGAGATGGTGATAAACAGGGAGGCCTGGCGTGCTGCGATTCATGGGGTCGCAATGAGTCAGACATGACTGAGTGACTGAACTGAACTGAACTAAACTGAAGGAGCAGATTAAAAATAAAAAAAAATCATAATTTTGAAGTGTCCTCTTCTCTTATTCTATGCAACAACAGTGAACAATTTCTAGATCAGACTGTGACCTGAAGTGAAATGTGGATTTTATATAACAATCGGCAATGACCAGCTCAGTGGTTGGACTGAGAGGAAGAAATCTCAAGGCACTTCCCAAAACCAAACTTGCAACAAAAAATGTTCATGGTCACTGTTTGTTCGTCTGCTGCCCATCCGATCCACTACAATTTTCTGAAACCTGGGAAGTGTGCTCAGCCAATCAATGAGATGCACCAAAAACTTCAACATCTGCAGCCAGCATTGGTCAAAAGAAAGGGTCCACTTCTTCTCCATGATAATGTCTGACCAACCACACATTGCACAACCAATACTTCAAAAGTGAATGAATTACTTTACAATATCGTATTGGTTTTGCCATACATCAACATGAATCCGCCAAAGGTATACACGTGTTCACCATCCTGAATCCCCTTCCTCCTCCTTCCCCGTACGATCCTTCTGTCCAATTAAAATAAATAAATTTATATTTTAAAAAAGTGCAAAAAATTTTTTAAAAAACTTAATAAATTGGGCTATGAAATTTTGCCTCCTCTCCCATATTCACTTGAGCTCTTGTCAACCAATTACCATTTCTTCAAGTATCTCAAAACTTTTTGCAAAGAAAATGCTTCTACAACCAGCAGGAGGAAGAAAATGCTTTCCAAGAGTTTATTGAATCCTGAAGCACAGATTTTTATGCTACAGAAATGAACGAACTTATTTCTCAGGGGCAAAATATGTTGATTATAATGGTTCCTATTTTGGTTAATCAAGATATAAGGTAAAGTCGCTCAGTCGTGTCCGACTCTTTGCAACCCCGTGGGCTGTAGCCTACCAGGCTCCTCTGTCCATGGGATTTTCCAGGCAATAGTACTGGAGTGGATTGCCGTTTCCTTCTCCAGGGGATCTTCCCGACCCACGGATCGAACCTGGGTCTCCCACATTGTAGACAGACGCTTAACCATCTGAGCCACCAGGGAAGTCTTAATCAAGATATATTTAAGCTGATTTACAAACTACTCCAGTATTCTTGCCTGGAGAATCCCGTGGGCAGAGACGTCTGGCAGGCTATAGTCCATAGGGTCACTCAGAGTCAGACATGACTGAAGAGACTTAGCATGCATGCCCACAATGAGGTAATATCCATGGTCCATGGTCAGTGCATGCTAAGTCTTTCCAAAATCACAATTAGTTTTGTACCAACCTAGTAAACATTAAAATCAGTGATTCTCAAATAAAAATGGAAACAGTGGCAGATTTTATTTTCTTGGGCTCAAAAATCATGGTGGACAGTGAATGCACTGTCCATGAAATTAAAAGATTCTTGGTCCTTGGAAGAAAAGTTATGACAAACCTCACAGCATATTCAAAAGCAGAGACATCACTTCGCTAACAAATGTCCGTATAGTCAAAGCTATGGTTTTTTGAGTAATCATGCAATCATGCATGGGTATGAGATTTGGACCATAAAAAAGGCTGAGTGCCTAAGAACTGATGCTTTCATATTATGGTGCTGGAGAAGACTCTTGAGACTCTCTTGGACTGCAAGGAAACCAAACCAGTCAATCCTAAAGGAAATCAGTCATAAATATTCATTGAAAGGACTGGTGTTGAAACTAGAACTTCAATATTTGGCTACCTGCTGCAAAGAGCCAACTGATTGGAGAAGCCCCTAATGCTGGGAAAGACTGAAGGCAGGAATAGAAGTGGGTGACAGAAGATGAGAAATTTGGATGGCATCACCAACTCAATGGATGTGAGTTTGAGTCAACAGTGAGACAATGAAGGACAGGGAAGCCTGGCATGCTGCAGTCCATGCCACCTCAAAGACTCTCACATGACTTAGTAACTGAGCAACAACAAATCTGGTTTCAACTGATAATCACTTAAAAAGTTTTAAATAGATATCTATACTTAGGTCCTCCCCACAAAGTTTGCAGTTTAATTATTCTGGGGAATGTCATGACCCTTTCAACATTTTAAAAATTCTTCAGGTTCTTCTAGTAGCTGCCTAGGTATAAAACTTGGAAGGAGGCTCTGAATATCTTAAGACCTAGGAATTTAAAAATTCCCTTCTATCGCAAATACACTGTCACTTGTTTGAAATGAACTATAACCAATTCTGAAAATGGCTTAATAAATTAGATACATATCTCTTAATTTACAGAAAAACACAAGTACTAAAAACACTTAAGTATTTTGTTCCGAGTCATACATCTTTCCCAGGTGACTCAGTGGTAAAGAATTCTCTTGCCAATGCAGGAGATACAAGAGACTTGGTTTTAATCCCTGAGTCGAGAACATCCCTGGAGTAGGAAATGGCATTCCACTCCGATATTCTTGCCTGGAAGATGGACAAAGGTGCCTAGTGAGCTAGAGTCCATAGGATCTCAAACAATCAGACATGACTGAGCTACTAAGCACACACACACACTCAGAGTCATACATCCAATCATGTTAAAAGCCAAAAATTTTTTAAAGGTGTTTCAGTTTACAGTATTTATCCTCTTCAATTTTCTATTCTGGAGAGGCTGACACAGTCTTAGAGATTTAAGAGCTATTAAAATGCATGTCGAATTATTTCCCTTGAAATATTTTTGCTCATATATTTAAATATAGGCAATATTCACTTGTCACCAAATTCTATGCAAAATGAAGATATTCAAATATTGAATAGTACTAAAAATGTAGAATAAACTTTAGAGGATGTTATCTATCTTGCATACTGCTGCTGCTGCTGTTGCTAAGTCACTTCAGTTGTGTCCGACTCTGTGCAACAANTTCCCTTGACATATTTATGCTCATATATTTAAATATAGGCAATATTCACTTGTCACCAAATTCTATGCAAAATGAAGATATTCAAATATTGAATAGTACTAAAAATGTAGAATAAACTTTAGAGGATGTTATCTATCTTGCATACTGCTGCTGCTGCTGTTGCTAAGTCACTTCAGTCGTGTCCGACTCTGTGCAACAACATAGACGGCAGCCCATCAGGCTCCCCGTCCCTGGGATTCTCCAGGCAAGAACACTGGAGTGGGTTGCCATTTCCTTTACTACAACGTGTATATATATATCACATATATATGAAAGTGAAAGTAAAAGTCACTCAGTCCAACTTTTTGCCACCCATGGACTGTGTAGTTCTCCAGGCCAGAATACTAGAGCCGGTAGCTCTTCCTTTCTCCAGAGGATCTTCCCAACCCAGGGATCAAACCCAGGTCTCCCACATTGCAGACTGATTCTTCACCAACTGAGACACCAGGGAAGCTCCAAACATATGGTCCTGCCCTGGTAAAGAATCTGCATGCCAATGCAGGATACCTGGGTTTGATCCCTGGGTTAGGAAGATCTCCTGGAGTAGGAAATTCCACAGACAGAAGAGCCTGGCAAGCTACAGGCCATGGCATCTCAAAAGAGTCAGACAGGACTTAGCAACCAAACAACAACTATAAATAAAATATAAATATACATATAACCACTATGTGAAAGTGTTAGTTGCTCAGTCATGTCAAACTCTTTATGACCCTATAGACTGTAGCTGGCCAGGCTCCTCTGTCCATGGAATTCTTCAGGCAAGATTACTGGAGTGGGTAGCCATTCCTTTCTCTAGAAGCTCTTCCTACCAAGGAATGGAACCCAGATCTCCAGAATTGCAGGCAGATTCTTTACCATCTGAGCCAACAGGGAATCTCTTATAACAGCTATAAATAACTATCAACAACAACTATAAGCAACAATATATATAAACACATATGTATTTACAGTTGACAATAAAACATTGCTACAAAGATAAGGACATTATAGAATATCCATTTCTACTCCTCAGGTAGGCTCTCAACTTGATAATTTGTCTCATGGAATTGGTACCACACAACATTCAAGAGATAACGCACTCCACCACTTCTAATTTTTGTATTGTTTATAATGTTCAACATAAAAAATATAATTCCAAAAGTATCTCAATGTTTATCTGAATACAAAGTTAAATTTTGACTATTTTAAAATTATATAAAGTATTCTCAAAAGCAAGTATTTCTTTATTCTGAATAATTACAAAGATCCACCATGGAAAAAGCAAGAGAGTTCCAGAAAAAGCATCTATTTCTGCTTTATCGACCTTTCCAAAGCCTTTGACTGCGTGGATCACAATAAAATGTGGAAAATTCTAAAAGAGATGGGAATATCAGACCACCTGACCTGCCACTTGATAAACCTATATGCAGGTCAGGAAGCAACATGGAACAACAGACTGGTTCCCAATAGGAAAAAGAGTACATCAAGGCTTTATATTGTCACCTTGTTTATTTAACTTATATGCAGACTACATCATGAAAAATGCTGGGCTACAAGAAGCCCAAGCTGGAATCAAGACTGCCAGGAGAAATATCAGTGACCTCAGAAATGCAGATGACACCACCCTTATGGCAGAAAGTGAAGAGGGACTACAAAGCTTCCTGATGAAAGTGAAAGAGGAGAGTGAAAAAGTTGGCTTAAAGCTCAACATTCAGAAAACTAGGATCATGGCATCTGGTCACATCACTTCATGGGAAGTAGATAGGGAAACAGTGGAAACACTGTCAGACTTTATTTTTGGGGGCTCCAAAATCACTGCAGATCCTGATTGTAGCCATGAAATTAAAAGACGCTTACTCCTTGGAAGGAAAGTTATGACCAACCTAGACAGCATATTAAAAAGTAGAGACATTTCTTTACCAACAAAGGTCCGTCTAGTCAAGGCTATGGTTTTTCCAGTAGTCATGTGTGGATGTGAGAATTGGACTGTGAAGAAAGCTGAGCACCGAAGAATTGATGTTTTTTTTTTTTTCTTTTCTTTTTTTTTTAACTTTACAATATTGTATTGATTTTGCCACACATCAACAGGAATCCATCACGGTGTACACAAACTATGGTGTTGGAGAAGACTCTTGAGAGTCCCTGGATTGCAAGGAGATCCAATCAGTCCATTCTAAAGGAGATCAGTCCTGGGTGTTCTTTGGAAGGAATGATGCTAAAGCTGAAATTCCAGTACTTTGGCCACTTTATGAGAAGAGTTGACTCATAGAAGACTCTGATGCTGGGAGGGATTTGGCCCAGGAGGAGAAGGGGACAACAGAGGATGAGATGGCTGGATGTCATCACGGACTTGATGGACGTGAGTTTGAGTGAACTCCGGGAATTGGTGATGCTGGGAGAGGGAGGCCTGGCATGCTGCCATTCATGGTGTCACAAAGAGTTGGACACGACTGAGTGACTGAACTGATCTCTATAATGGGTTATGGATTGAACTATAGTCATGGAATATGAAGTTTGAAAATGTTTGGTAAGTTAATTTATCAAATATCTGTTGTATTTCTTTCATGATAACCTGAGGAGGATCTTCCTAAAATTTTTGCAGTGGTATATGCCAATGTAATCAAGGATCTCAGAGAGAGACCAGTAAAGGAGAAAGATTAGAAGCCTACAATTGTAGCAAGTTTAAAAATATGACACTGACATTGTGTTTAGAACAGCCATGATGTTGTTTTTCATCCTTCAAATTCTGCCTTATTTTCTTTCAAAGTGTATGATTCTGCTATTGTTGTATAGATAGGAATATCTGGTGTTTTATTTGCCTTACCTATATAAAATGTTTTGAGTAGTTATGGGTAAATTTATTTAGACTAAACTACAGTTAACCTTTACTTAAGTGGTGAATAAATGTTGCATGTTAATTATTTTGTAAATGTGGTACACTGTTACACTGTTTTGTTTGTTTGTTTTGTTTTGCTTTTAGGCTTCATATAAGAAGGTGGGTCTATATTTTAAATAAGTATAATTTTTTTTCTAATTTACAAACTAGTTGTGTTTATTGATACAAATGAGAGACTGAAGAGTTGAAGAAAATTAGATAATTATAAAAATTTTTGAATATAATACGATGAAAAATTTGTCTGATTGTAGGAATGAATTAAAGTTAGTAGCAGTTCAGCTTTTTCTAAGATCTCATTTTAAAAGAAGACTAAATAACCATTTTTACTACATGTGGTTTTAATCAGTGTGATATAATTTTCAGCTCCTTTGATTAATGAGTACATTCTCAGCTTTTAGGTGTTACCTATTTGTTCAGAAGCCATAGAAACACTCTGACTTAACTGGCTTAAGCACAATTTTTGACTCACTTAATTAGTTTCTCTAGAGTTGCTAATAACCATACAGCCTTAACTGTGAATCATGTAATTATTTTGACATTAATTCTCTCCCTGGGATATCTTACTCTTGATGTCATCATTTCTCCACTTCAATTTCTGGCTGGTAATTTTACAACTGTAAGGAAAACACTACTAGAAGACGTGTGTGAATATTATACATATTAAAATTTTGTGGTTTAAATAGGTGTTGACTTTTATTCTCACTCTCATAACACCTATATTCTCTATAATATCTGATAAGTTTACCAAAGTGAGGTGAGAAGACTAATTATGTACCTTGAAGAAAGGTGAGTCAATGCCAAGTCTATCAAAACATACGTGATTACTTTTTAGTTTGATTTAATTATTTATATTAAATTACAAAGAAGTTGAAATAGCAAAACCATGGCTTAGATATTTTTTATTAACCTTAAACAAATCCTCATTCTTTGAAAATATATATGTATATTTGAGAGAAAGAGAGAGGAAAAAAAAAAAGGTGAGAGACAGAAAGAGAGAGAGACTGTGAATAGTAAAACAAACAAAAAAGGTAAACATTTTTGGTTAATATGTCAGAGTGATACTGCAGCACAGATTTAGCTTACTCCAAATGAATTAACATATATATCTCAAATTCATTAAAATTAAAATGTATTAACACCAACCACACACAAAGAAATGAAGCTAGCTAAATGCTGATGAATGAAGACCCTCTGAATTCTGAAATAAAGCTGTTCGGTCAGGGTAGAGCTGTAACCCTACTCCCAAACTCAAAAATCATAGTATTCATTCACAAATTTTTTAAATTTTCAGTAAAATCCCAAATCCAAGAGAGGAATCTGGCAGTCTGAATTATTAGTCCTTCATCTACTTGGAAAAGTCCAATCCTTCTTCAGTCTTCCACCTCTATGTTTTGTAGAAGCTCTGCACACAGCAAACACTATCAATATGGCTTTTGCACACTCCTGGTAAAACTATTCTTCCCTGAGGGCTGTCAAAAAGAGTCACTTTAGTCAGTCCAAAACCACATCTCATTTAGATGTCCTGCTTTCATTTGTTGGCATTCTAATCCCCCGAGTGTGATTAGGTCAAGTGTGAGCTACAGTTATTTCCCACTCCTTTCTACCTAACAATCACACAGCATCTGCTCTGAGAACACAATGACTAATCATCTTTTCCCCTGTTTGCACTGGCCACTAAAAGTAGCCCCATTGCCAATTGTAGTACCATGGTCCCAGGTATTTTTGACCCCTCTGGAACCTCCAGTCCATGAATAAAAGCAACTTTATTTTCCTCCCTCAATTCTAGGGTCTCAACCTGTCTTTTGCTACCCAGATAAATTTCTATTATTATAGCCAGTCATTATAATCATCCTCCCTTGCATTTCGCTCTATTTTCCACTTGTTTGGAAAAAAAAAAATCACACTATGAAAATATACAGTATCTACTTTGTCTCAGCTTTCATTAGTGAAGGTCTTCAGAATGTTGAAAAATGCACTTTAAATCCAAAATCTGGAACTTGAAGTGGATATTCACATTTCCAGGCATCTTGGCTATATGTTTATAGTGTATTAATTTTATTCTGTTTCTATAAATATTTTACTTTTCTTCTCTCCTGAGCTGACCAAAATAACCTATTCTGCCCTTTTTCTAAATTTATAACCTTATTTTTATTAAGAAAGCTATAGCACTTGAAGGAGAATTTTTCCAGATCCCTTTGTAATATCAGCATACTTCCAACTCATGTAATTTGTTTTCTTACCAACTTATTATATATGAGCCATTCATGATCCTCTTTACAGTTAATGTCCCAATTCAAGCATTAATTTGCTTACCTTTATGTCTACTTATAAATATAACCCAGGTATTTGTTCTTATCAAAGTAAAAGAGGAGAAGAATGTGAAGGACGAGGTAGGTAAAAGCTAAGAAGAAAAAGAAGTGATGATTGGGGCCGGGGAGGAGAAAAGATGTATGTGTGCATGCGTGTTCCATTGTGTTCAACTCTTTGTGACCTCATGGACTATAACCCACCAGGTTCCTCCTAGTCCATGGGATTCTCCAGGCAAGAATACTGGAATGGATTGCCATGTCCTCCTCTAGAGGACCTTCCTGAACCAGGGATGGAACCTGCATTTCCTGCATTGGCAGGTGGATTTTTTACCACTATGGCATGTAGGAAGCTCTGGAGAAAAAGATGAAGATGNTTTTTTTTTTAACTTTACAATATTGTATTGATTTTGCCACACATCAACATGAATCCATCACGGTGTACACAAACTATGGTGTTGGAGAAGACTCTTGAGAGTCCCTGGATTGCAAGGAGATCCAATCAGTCCATTCTAAAGGAGATCAGTCCTGGGTGTTCTTTGGAAGGAATGATGCTAAAGCTGAAATTCCAGTACTTTGGCCACTTTATGAGAAGAGTTGACTCATAGAAGACTCTGATGCTGGGAGGGATTTGGCCCAGGAGGAGAAGGGGACAACAGAGGATGAGATGGCTGGATGTCATCACGGACTTGATGGACGTGAGTTTGAGTGAACTCCGGGAATTGGTGATGCTGGGAGAGGGAGGCCTGGCATGCTGCCATTCATGGTGTCACAAAGAGTTGGACACGACTGAGTGACTGAACTGATCTCTATAATGGGTTATGGATTGAACTATAGTCATGGAATATGAAGTTTGAAAATGTTTGGTAAGTTAATTTATCAAATATCTGTTGTATTTCTTTCATGATAACCTGAGGAGGATCTTCCTAAAATTTTTGCAGTGGTATATGCCAATGTAATCAAGGATCTCAGAGAGAGACCAGTAAAGGAGAAAGATTAGAAGCCTACAATTGTAGCAAGTTTAAAAATATGACACTGACATTGTGTTTAGAACAG
Source organism: Oreotragus oreotragus (assembly GCA_006410675.1). Classification (NCBI taxonomy): domain Eukaryota; kingdom Metazoa; phylum Chordata; class Mammalia; order Artiodactyla; family Bovidae; genus Oreotragus; species Oreotragus oreotragus. The sequence continues at coordinate 131,835 of SJYX01010381.1, read as the reverse complement.
CCATGATGTTGTTTTTCATCCTTCAAATTCTGCCTTATTTTCTTTCAAAGTGTATGATTCTGCTATTGTTGTATAGATAGGAATATCTGGTGTTTTATTTGCCTTACCTATATAAAATGTTTTGAGTAGTTATGGGTAAATTTATTTAGACTAAACTACAGTTAACCTTTACTTAAGTGGTGAATAAATGTTGCATGTTAATTATTTTGTAAATGTGGTACACTGTTACACTGTTTTGTTTGTTTGTTTTGTTTTGCTTTTAGGCTTCATATAAGAAGGTGGGTCTATATTTTAAATAAGTATAATTTTTTTTCTAATTTACAAACTAGTTGTGTTTATTGATACAAATGAGAGACTGAAGAGTTGAAGAAAATTAGATAATTATAAAAATTTTTGAATATAATACGATGAAAAATTTGTCTGATTGTAGGAATGAATTAAAGTTAGTAGCAGTTCAGCTTTTTCTAAGATCTCATTTTAAAAGAAGACTAAATAACCATTTTTACTACATGAGGTTTTAATCAGTGTGATATAATTTTCAGCTCCTTTGATTAATGAGTACATTCTCAGCTTTTAGGTGTTACCTATTTGTTCAGAAGCCATAGAAACACTCTGACTTAACTGGCTTAAGCACAATTTTTGACTCACTTAATTAGTTTCTCTAGAGTTGCTAATAACCATACAGCCTTAACTGTGAATCATGTAATTATTTTGACATTAATTCTCTCCCTGGCAGATCTTACTCTTGATGTCATCATTTCTCCACTTCAATTTCTGGCTGGTAATTTTACAACTGTAAGGAAAACACTACTAGAAGACGTGTGTGAATATTATACATATTAAAATTTTGTGGTTTAAATAGGTGTTGACTTTTATTCTCACTCTCATAACACCTATATTCTCTATAATATCTGATAAGTTTACCAAAGTGAGGTGAGAAGACTAATTATGTACCTTGAAGAAAGGTGAGTCAATGCCAAGTCTATCAAAACATACGTGATTACTTTTTAGTTTGATTTAATTATTTATATTAAATTACAAAGAAGTTGAAATAGCAAAACCATGGCTTAGATATTTTTTATTAACCTTAAACAAATCCTCATTCTTTGAAAATATATATGTATATTTGAGAGAAAGAGAGAGGAAAAAAAAAAAGGTGAGAGACAGAAAGAGAGAGAGACTGTGAATAGTAAAACAAACAAAAAAGGTAAACATTTTTGGTTAATATGTCAGAGTGATACTGCAGCACAGATTTAGCTTACTCCAAATGAATTAACATATATATCTCAAATTCATTAAAATTAAAATGTATTAACACCAACCACACACAAAGAAATGAAGCTAGCTAAATGCTGATGAATGAAGACCCTCTGAATTCTGAAATAAAGCTGTTCGGTCAGGGTAGAGCTGTAACCCTACTCCCAAACTCAAAAATCATAGTATTCATTCACAAATTTTTTAAATTTTCAGTAAAATCCCAAATCCAAGAGAGGAATCTGGCAGTCTGAATTATTAGTCCTTCATCTACTTGGAAAAGTCCAATCCTTCTTCAGTCTTCCACCTCTATGTTTTGTAGAAGCTCTGCACACAGCAAACACTATCAATATGGCTTTTGCACACTCCTGGTAAAACTATTCTTCCCTGAGGGCTGTCAAAAAGAGTCACTTTAGTCAGTCCAAAACCACATCTCATTTAGATGTCCTGCTTTCATTTGTTGGCATTCTAATCCCCCGAGTGTGATTAGGTCAAGTGTGAGCTACAGTTATTTCCCACTCCTTTCTACCTAACAATCACACAGCATCTGCTCTGAGAACACAATGACTAATCATCTTTTCCCCTGTTTGCACTGGCCACTAAAAGTAGCCCCATTGCCAATTTTAGTACCATGGTCCCAGGTATTTTTGACCCCTCTGGAACCTCCAGTCCATGAATAAAAGCAACTTTATTTTCCTCCCTCAATTCTAGGGTCTCAACCTGTCTTTTGCTACCCAGATAAATTTCTATTATTATAGCCAGTCATTATAATCATCCTCCCTTGCATTTCGCTCTATTTTCCACTTGTTTGGAAAAAAAAAAATCACACTATGAAAATATACAGTATCTACTTTGTCTCAGCTTTCATTAGTGAAGGTCTTCAGAATGTTGAAAAATGCACTTTAAATCCAAAATCTGGAACTTGAAGTGGATATTCACATTTCCAGGCATCTTGGCTATATGTTTATAGTGTATTAATTTTATTCTGTTTCTATAAATATTTTACTTTTCTTCTCTCCTGAGCTGACCAAAATAACCTATTCTGCCCTTTTTCTAAATTTATAACCTTATTTTTATTAAGAAAGCTATAGCACTTGAAGGAGAATTTTTCCAGATCCCTTTGTAATATCAGCATACTTCCAACTCATGTAATTTGTTTTCTTACCAACTTATTATATATGAGCCATTCATGATCCTCTTTACAGTTAATGTCCCAATTCAAGCATTAATTTGCTTACCTTTATGTCTACTTATAAATATAACCCAGGTATTTGTTCTTATCAAAGTAAAAGAGGAGAAGAATGTGAAGGACGAGGTAGGTAAAAGCTAAGAAGAAAAAGAAGTGATGATTGGGGCCGGGGAGGAGAAAAGATGTATGTGTGCATGCGTGTTCCATTGTGTTCAACTCTTTGTGACCTCATGGACTATAACCCACCAGGTTCCTCCTAGTCCATGGGATTCTCCAGGCAAGAATACTGGAATGGATTGCCATGTCCTCCTCTAGAGGACCTTCCTGAACCAGGGATGGAACCTGCATTTCCTGCATTGGCAGGTGGATTTTTTACCACTATGCCATGTAGGAAGCTCTGGAGAAAAAGATGAAGATGAAAAAAAAAAGAGGAAAAATTCTTTTCTAATCCCAAGTTGTCAGGTTTACTCTCCCCACTTCAAAGGAAACTTCTCAAATTAATAAATTTGACAGTCCCAGACTTATTATGGTTCAACTTGTAATTTCTTTTTTCTTTTTTTTTTTNAGGAAGCTCTGGAGAAAAAGATGAAGATGAAAAAAAAAAGAGGAAAAATTCTTTTCTAATCCCAAGTTGTCAGGTTTACTCTCCCCACTTCAAAGGAAACTTCTCAAATTAATAAATTTGACAGTCCCAGACTTATTATGGTTCAACTTGTAATTTCTTTTTTCTTTTTTTTTTTTTACCTTTATGATGGTATGAAAGCTATACACACTTAATAGAAACTTCACTTTGAATTTTGATACTTTCCCAGGTTTGCCATATGCTGTATGATACTGGACAGAAGCAGCTGTAACTCCCAGTCAGCCACACAGTGACTATACTAAACAACCACTAGGCTCACAGCCATTCTCCACCCAGACAACCATTCTGTTTTTCACTTTCAGTATAAGCATATTAAGTGCATCTTGGGAAGAAACATTATTTACAGCATCCAAGATATGGAAGCTGCCTTAGTGTTCATTATGTATAAAGAATACACAGACACACACATACAATGGATCATTTGTCACAAAAAGGAATAAAACTGTCATTTTTAAGTGGATGAACCTAGAGTATTTTATACTTAGTGAAGTGAATCAAAGAGAGAAAGACTAACACTGTATGTTTTCACTCAAATGCTGATTTAAAAAAAAATAACACAAGCTAATGTATATAACAAAACAGACACAGACTCACAGACACAGAAAACAAACTGGTGGTTACTGTGGGAAGAGGGAATGTGGGATGGGCAAGACAGTGGTACAGCATTAAGAAAATACAAAAACTACTCTGTAAAATATATAACAAGGACATTGAAAAGCAGAAACATTACTTTGCTAACAAAAGTCTGTCTAGTCAAGGAATCAAAAATGAGCTAAATCAAACTCCAGTATGGGCATTTATATTCTGTGCTACATTAAGGAACCTGAGGCCCACTTTTTTGTTAGGACATTTTCTGATACGTTTTGAAGGATAGTTAAATATCACAGTTGAGAGTATTGGTCATTGATTGCCAACTCTGTGCATTATAATCACAAGAGAAAAGATAAATACTATGAAACCCTGGGGTTATCATCTGCACAGTTTTTTTTTTTTTTTAATTTAGTTGATTTAAGATTTTTTTTTTTCCATTCCATGTAATTGGGGGGGGGTGCAGAATTTCTAAAATAACAATACAAATACAGGATTAAAAATTAAAACATGAGAAATTTTAAAAATCTACATACTGATACTTAATACTTATGACCTATTTACCTCTGATAATTTAACAGATACATAAGCAAATGTGGCTGATATTTCATAGATTAAACTTAGAATTTGATCTTATTTATAATAGCAGAAAATCAAAAATAGAAAAATTAGCCAAATTGATATGAAGAAATAAGCATTAGTGCTATGTTACTATGCTGCAGATTTTAGTTGGAAAGTTTGTCCTGAAGACAATGTTTAAAACTAGAATATAGATAGTTTATTATGAAAAATTATGTGTACTTGCATGCAAAACTATTGATGATCATTTGAGTTAACATTGATTTATACAGTTTATCAAATTTTATTCATTTTATTTTTTACTTGAAACTTAGTTTTTAAACAATTGATGTACTACAGGCACTGTTCTGGGCTTCCCTGGTGACTCAGATGGTAAAGAATCAGCCTGCAATGAAGGAGGTTGATTCAATCCAGGTTCAATCCCTGGATTGGGAAGATCCTCTTGAGAAGGTAATAGCTACTTACTCTGGTATTCTTGTCTGAAAGATTTCATGGACATTGGAGCCTGGTGGACTATAGTCAATGGAGTCTCAAAGAGACAGGACTGTGAGACTAACACACACACAATAGGAACTCTTTTATTATGTACTGGTGATGAAATTGAAGCTTTTTCATACAGCTACATTTTAAGAGAGTAATGAGAAACCTTCCTTCCAACCATGTTGCTGATTTTAGGGTTTATGTTTCAATGTTGCTATAACAGTTGTTGATTCTGATAATTATTTGGATTATATAATGAAAGATGTGATCATTACTTGAAGAAAAGAGAAATGATGACAAATTCATTTTCCCTTAATTATAGAATTGTCTTCTCAAGCAGATAAAATTAATAGAATAATCAAGTGGGCTCATTGTTTATGTCCAACATGGTCCATAATTATATATTGATTTGTATAATAAAATAAATTTTGTGCAAATCAAACAAAACAGGCTTCTGTGAAATTAATCTAACAGTTTCCAATAAATCTGTATGTTAAATCTGGAGTCAAAAAAAAGCCGACTAATTTGGCTATCTCG
>SJYX01010381.1:105501-119333 GCA_006410675.1 Oreotragus oreotragus | reverse complement strand
CTTTGGGATTGGAATGAAAACTGACCTTTTCCAGTTCTGTGGCCACTGCTGAGTTTTCCATATTTGCTGACATATTGAGTGCAGCACTTTCACAGCATCATCTTTTAGGATTTGGAGTAGCTCAACTGGAATTCCATCACCTCCACTAACTTTGTTCATAGAAATGCTTTCTAAGGCCCATTTGACTTCACATTCCAGGATGTCTGGCTCTAGGTGAGTGATCACACCATCGTGATTATCTTGGGCATGAAGATCTCTTTTGTACAGTTCTTCTGTGTATACTTGCCACCTCTTCTTAATATCTTCTACTTCTTTTAGGTCCATACCATTTCTGTCCTTTATCGAGCCCATCATTGCATGAAGTGTTCCCTTGGTATCTCTAATTTTCTTGAAGAGATCTCTAGTCTTTCTCTTTCTGTTGTTTTCCTCTTTTGCTTTGCACTGATCACTGAAGAAGGCTTTCTTATCTCTTTTTGCTATTCTTTGGAACTCTGCATTCAGATGCTTATATCTTTCCTTGTTTCCTTTGTTTTTACTTCTCTTCTTTTCACAGCTATTTGTAAGGCCTCCTGAGACAGCCATTTTGATTTTTTTTTTGCATTTTTTATGAAGTGTTAAAAGATAAATTGATTCATATTAAAACCTTTCAGAGTTGGTTTCCACATTTATCACTTAGAATTGTGTATTAATTATTCAGTCATGTCTGACTGTTTGTGACCCCATGCACTGTAGCCAGCCAGGCTCCCCATCCATGGAATTCTCCAGGCCAGAATACTGGAGTGCATTGCCTTGCCCTCCTCCAGGGGATCCTCCAAATCCAGGGATCAAAACCAGGTCTCCCACACTGCAGGCAGAGTCTGTACAATCTAAGCCACCAGGGAAGCCTAGTATCAATTATAATTGGACAGGGTCAAACCAGAAATCATTTGGTGTTCTTCATATATGGAATTTGTGGACAGACTTTTACAGAGAACAGTGGGAGCACTGTTGTGTTGTGCTTACTTGCTCAGCTGTGTCCAACTCTTTGGGATTCCATGGACTGTAGCAACTAGACTTCTCTATCCCTGGGATTTTCCAGGCAGGGATACTGGAGTGGGTTGCCATGCCCCTCCTCCAGGAGATCTTTCAAACTCAGGGATCGAACTTAGGTCTCCCGCATTCCAGGTGGATTCTCTACCATCTGAGCCACCAGGGAAGCCCAGAAATACTGGAGTGGGTAGCCTATCCATTCTTCAGGGGGTTTTTCCATCTCAGGAATCATACTGGGGTCTCCTGCATTGCAGGTGGGATCTTACCAGCTGAGCTACAAGGGAAACTATTGCTTGGCTATAGATTAAAGCTGGTTTGGCTATTTGTGATTGTTTGTCCTTACATTTAATTATGTAACATTGAGTCATTTCCAGATTTAGATTTTTGTTTGTTTATTACTGCTGCCAATACCTTAGAAGCTGGTTTTAGAAAATGCAGAAGAACCAGAGATCAAATTGCCAACATCCTCTGGATCATCAAAAAAGCAAGAGAGTTCTAGAAAAACATCTATTTATGCTTTACTGACTATGCCAAAGGCTTTGACTCTGTGCATCAAAATAAACTGTGGATAATTCTGAAAGAGATGGGAACACCAGACTACCTGACCTGCCTCATGAGTAACCTGTATGAAGGTCAGGAGGCAAGAGTTAGAACTGGACATGGAACAAAAAACTGGCTCCAAATAGGAAAAGGAGTACATTAAGGCTGTATATTGTCATCCTGCTTATTTAACTTTTATGCAGAGTACATCATGAGAAATGCTGGGCTGGAGGAAGCACAAGCTGGAATCAAGATTGCCAGGAGAAATATCAATAACCTCAGAAATGCAGATGACACCACCCTTATGGCAGAAAGTGAAGAAGAATTAAAGAGCTTCTTGATGAAATTGAAAAAGGAGAGTGAAAAAGTTGGCTTAAAGCTCAACATTCAGAAAATGAAGTTTATGGCATCTGATCCCATCACTTCATGGCAAATAGATGGGGAAACAGTGACTGACTTTATTCTTCTGGGCTCCAAAATCACTGTAGATGGTGACTACAGCCATGAAATTAAAAGACACTTGCTCCTTGGAAGGAAAGTTATGAGCAACCTAGACAGCATATTAAAAAGCAGAGACATTATTTTGTCAACAAAGGCCCAACTATGGTCAAGGCTATGGCTTTTCCACTGGTCATGTATGGATGTGAGAGTTGGACTGTGAAGAAAGCTGAATGCTGAAGAATTGATGCTTTTCAACTGTGGTGTTAGAGAAGACTCTTAAGAGTCCCTTAGACTGCAAGGGGATTCAACAAATACATCCTAAAGGAAATCAGTCCTGGATGTTCACTGGAAGGACTGATGTTGAAGCTGAAACTCCAGTACTTTAGCGACCTGATGCGAAGAGCTGACTCATTTGAAAAGACCCTAATGCTGTGAAATATTGAGGGCAGGAGGAGAAGGGGACGACAGAGGATGAGATGGCTGGATGGCATCAGTGACTCAATGGACATGTTGGAAGGACTGATGTTGAAGCTGAAACTCCAGTACTTTAGCGACCTGATGCGAAGAGCTGACTCATTTGAAAAGACCCTAATGCTGTGAAATATTGAGGGCAGGAGGAGAAGGGGACGACAGAGGATGAGATGGCTGGATGGCATCAGTGACTCAATGGACATGGATTTGGGTGGACTTTAGGAGTTGGTTATCGACAGGGAGGCCTGGTGTGCTGCGGTTCATGGGGTCGCAAAGAGTCGGACATGACTGAGTAACTGAACTGAACTGACTGAGTACCTTAGAGCCACACCAGTCTAATGGCCTCCTTGTTTAATTAATTCTTACCATAGCGAGTACTCTTAGATTTTATTTTTTGTTTCTTTTTGGTATTTTTTTTTGTTCTTTTTTTAATAAAGAAACTTAGAAGCAGAGAGTTGAATAACTTGCACAATATTGTAGAGAGGTGAGTTTTGAATTCTTGTAATTCAACATGGTTTAGAGACTGTGTTTATCGGACATGACTGAAGTGACTTAGCAGCAGCAGCAGCAGCAGCTATACTGATGCTCATGCAGGTGAAACTTTCCCAATCATCATCACCTCATCTTAAATTGGAAACATTAACAATTTGCACATGCTTTGAAAGGACTAGTAATATATGTGTGATATTGTGAATCATAATTAGAAATATGCATGTCATTCTTTTGACACAGAGCTCCTAAAACTCTTAGAATTTCCTAAGTAAGAAAAGTAATAAAAGTATATTTTGTTAACCATAATAAGCCCCTTTCAACCACACCTGACATCTAGAAAGCCCTTAAGGATGAAGTCTGCTTGCCAGGGACACCAACCATGTGATGAGAGGGTTGGAGTTTTCGGTCCTACTTCTCCAACCTCCAGGGGAGGGAGAAGGGCTGGAAGTTGACTCAGTCACCAAAGGCCAATGATTTAATCAATCATCCCTACCTAATAAAGCCCCCACTTAGAGATACTGGAAGAGTGGTACATCCAGAGAGGACATGGAAATTCAGCATCCCTTTTAGATAGTGTGCTCTATGTGCATCTCTTCATGTGACTGTTGTTGAGTTACATTTTTTATAACAAATTGGTAACTAGTAAGTAAAATGTTTTTCTCAGTTCTATGAAATGTTCTAGCAAAGGAGGGGATTATGAAAACCTGTGATTTATTGCCTATTGGTCAGAAGCATAGATAACAACCTAGACTTGTTATTAGCATCTGAAATGGGAGAGGAGAGACTTGTGCGATGGGAACTTAACCTGTGAGATCTGATACCATCTCAGGTAGATAGTATCAGAATTGAATTAAATTGTAGGACAACCATCTGGTACTGGAGAATTGTTTAGTACGTGAAAAATGCCCTCACATTTGGTCACCAGAGCACAGAAGTGTTGAGTGTTATATAGAGTAGAGAAAAACACAGAAAGATGTTCTTCTTGCCTTACAATGTTTTGAACACTTGCCATACTGCCTAGCCAAATGTTGGTGCTTCACAAATATCTATAAATCATTGAAGAATAAATGTCAAGGCATTCAATGGATGGTATGCTAATTGCCATAAAGAAAAGACAGTGTTAGTTGCTCAGCTGTGTACAATTCTTTGTGACCTGATGGACTATAGCCTGACAGGCTTCTCTGTTTATGGGATTTCCCAGTCAAGAATATGGAGTGTCTCTTTTGCTGTCTCGCATACAGGGCAAACCAATACAATATTGTAAAGTAATTAACCTCCAATTAAAATAAATATATTTATATTAAAAAAAGAATATTGGAGTGGGTTGTCATTTCCTTCTCCAGGGTATCTTCTTGACCCAGGGATTGAATCTGGTTTTCCTACATTGCAGACAGAGTCTTCAGCACAGGAGCCACCAGAGAAGTTCTATGAACTGACAGACACTTGAAATATATATATATTGTTTTGTTGCTGTTTAGTTGCCCAGTCATGTCTGACTCTTTGCTGCTCCATGGATTGTAGCCTTCCAGGCTCCTCTATCCATAGGAATTATATATATATATATATATATATATATATATATACACCAATATACATACAAATTCTTGTATCAAATCTGACATGATCAATTAAAGTTTATATTTACGTTCAAGAGCACATAAAATACAATGATAGTAACATAGCTACACACCAATCTTAGAGACTCAATTTGGTTCTATTTTTACTAATGAATTCCATCCCCCAAATATATATATATATATTGCTGAGTTATTTTTTCAACATTAAGTAGTAATACAAGAGAAAATGCTAATAAAGATATTTTCTGGTGAAAATATAATTTTAGCCAACACAGTGCCTATTAACCACTTGCAACAACAATGCCTATTCTATCTTGAAAGAGAACTCTCTGAAAAGTTTGGGTGTAAATATGGTACAGCATAGCAGTTCAACTAGGTGAATTCCTGGTCCTACTTTATATCTCATGTTGTATTACAACATAAGATAATAGATGTTTTAATAAACCTAACTTTTAAAATTATTATTTTTCAAAAAATTTGTGATTTTGACATTTAACTATATTTTTACATAAATTCTTTTATTGATGTAGCATGTTATTTTCATATAAAATGTGCAATAAGCCATTTATTTAATATTTTTCCCTTATAAAGCATTATGCTTTTCAGGTTTGTGATTATATACTCAGCATGTTTCATAAATGAATTTTGGTGTATATTTATGCCAAGTCCTGAAGTTCCTCCAGAGCATGTTTTTTTCTAAATAGAGGTTGGAAATCTCTTCATTAATGTTTCCAGTTGCTAAGCAACACCCCCTCTTTGCTTGTTGCCATGGTTGCCATTGAATTAGGGAGGACACAAAGCCATCTGTTTAAACTAAGACTCCTCCTCTCTCTAGAATATGAACTGTTCTGTTCATCCAGAGGCAAGATACAGTAAGTTAAATATAACATAGGGCAGAGGTATTAATGAGGGTAAAAATCCAAAATAGAAAATGTCTTTGTTTTTTCCCACTTACTCTTTTTTGAAGAGTAAGCTTTTTAATAGAACATAAGATCACCATGCTGCCAGGGTGCTATATTCACCATAGAGTGAAAGTACACTTCGGAATGATAAAGTAGAAACCAACAGTAAAACTAAGCCAAACAAAATAGCTTCAGGTATTTTAAAATGCTGGTTTTGTTTCCTTTAGTTTACTGTGATTTTGCTGTAAATGTACTTATTAGAATAATATTTTTAACTATTTGAGTATGTAAATAGAATAGGCAATCTGTTTAATACCATGGAATCTTTGAAATAGAAATGACCAAGTTGGTGCTAGGACCAATCCTAATTAGAAATTTGGAATTTATTTTTATTTTTCTTTCTCCAAAGCAAAACTGGTACTATTTCCTGGACTCCTAATTAGATGGTTTCAGAATATGCCTGGGGTATGGCTTCACTGAAGTTGAAAGTCTCACCAAGTACCCTTTAGAGATGCACATTTATAGAGACTTCTATTCTATTCTCAATAATTTGTTCGGTCTCATAAACTAAGTAGAGGAGGTAAACTTTCACTAACTTGGAAGGTTGACAGTTTTGGACTTTACCAGAGTGTTTTTGTAATAGGGGTGATGCAGGCAGCAGCAATAGGGTTTCCCTGGTGGTTCAGGTGGTAAAGAATCTGCCTGCAATGTCAAAAAACCAGGTTCGATCCCTGGGTCAGGAAGATCTGCTTGAGAAGGCAATGGTTACCACCTCCAGTATTCTTGCCTGGAGGAGTAACTCCTTGGACAGAGTAACCTGATGAGCTACAGTCCATGGAGTCTCAAAGAGTCAGACTTGACTGAGCAACTAACATTAACAGGCAGGATGAATAGCAATCCTGCTCAACTATTGGTTGGTATCACAGTGGGAACATGTCCTCCCCTTCTTCTGTATGAAAGAAATGGGAATTTGGACTGAAGGGAGATTATCTGAAACACTAGTCTGCCAATTTTTGGTCAGCTAGTTTTCTGATTAAAAGTTGTTATTCCTTGCCCCAACTAGTCTCCTGATTCATTGGCCAGTTGTGTGGTGAGCAGAGCAAGCTTTGGGATTGGTAACATTTTCAGCATGGTAAATGTGAACAATGTCTTTATTATATTCTTTCTATTACAATATTGTCATAATTAATAACTTTGTTTTTAAGTTCAGTTCAGTTCAGTTGCCCAGTTGTGTCCGACTCCTTGCGACCCCATGAACCGCAGCACGCTAGGCTTCTCTGTCCATCAGCAACTCCCGGAGTTCACCCAAACCCATGTCCATCAAGTCGTTGATGCCATCGAACCATCTCATCCTCTGTTTTCCACTTCTCCTCCTGGCCTCAATCTTTCCCAGCATCAGAGACTATTCAAATGAGTCAGCTCTTGCATGAGGTGGCCAAAGTATTGAAGTTTCAGCTTCAACATCAGTCCTTCCAATGAACACCCAGGACTGATCTCCTTGAGGATGGACTGGTTGGATCTTCTTGCAGTCCAAGGTACTCTCAAGAGTATTCTCCAACACCACAGTTCAAAAGCATCAATTCTTTGGCACTCAGCTTTCTTTATAGTCCAACTTTCACATCCATACATGACCACAGGAAAAACCATAGGACATTTTTTGGCCAAGTAATGTCTCTGTTTTTTTTTTTTTAATTTTTTTATTTTAATATGCTGTCTAGGTTGCTCATAACTTTCCTTACAAGGAGCAAGTGTCTTTTAATTGAATGGCTGCAATCACCATATGCAGTGATTTTAGAGCCCAGAAGCATAAAGTCAGTCACTGTTTCCACTTTTTCCCCATCTATATGCCATGAAGTGATGGGACTGGATTCCATGATCCTTGTTTCCTGAATGCTGAGCTTTAACACAACTTTTTCACTCTCCTCTTTCACTTTCATCAAGAGGCTTTTTAGTTCTTCTTCACTTTTTGCTGTAAGAGTGGTGTCATCTGCATATCTGATTTCATATGTATTTCTCCCAGCACTCTTGATTCCAGTCTGCGCTTCCTCCAGCCCATCATTTCTCATGATGTACTCTGCATATAAGTTAAATAAGCAAGGTTACAATATCCAGCCTTGACATACTCCTTTTCCTATTTGGAACCAGATTGTTGTTCCATGTCTATTTCTAACTATTGCTTCCTGACTTTCATACAGGTTATTCAAGAGGCAGATCAGGTGGTCTCTTATTCCTGTCTCTTTCACAATTTTCCACAGTCTATTGTGACCACACAGTCAAAGGCTTTGTCATAGTCAATAAAGCAGAAATAGATGTTTTTCTGGAACTCTTTTGCTTTTTCCATGATCCAGCAGATGTTGACAATTTGTTTTTCAGCTTTGTGCTATTGTCTATAATTTCAAAATTTCAATTTTTGAAACAGATTATAAAAAGTCTTGAGTTCTGTTGATCCACTTTTGCATCTTTGTCTTTCAAACACATGGAACAACAGTCTGGTTCCAAATAGGAAAAGGAGTAGGTCAAGGCTGTATATTGTCATCCTGGTTATATGTAGATGACACTACCCTTATGGCAGAAAGTGAAGAACTAAAGAGCCTCCCAATGAAAGTGAAAGAGGAGAGTGAAAAAGTTGGCTTAACACTCAGCATTCAGAAAACTAAGATCATGGCATGCGGTCCCATGACTTCATGGCAAACAGATGGGGAAACAATGGACACAGTGGCAGACTTTATTTTGGAGGGGCTTCAAAATCACTCTAGATGGTGACTGCAGCTATGAAATTAAAAGATGCTTGCTCCTTGGAAGAAAAGCTATGACCAAACTAGATAGCATATTGAAAAGCAGAGATGTTACTTTGTCAACAAAGATCTGTCTAGTCAAAGCTATGTTTTTCCAGTAGTCATGTATGGATGTGAGAGTTGGACTATAAAAAAAAAGCTGAGCACCGAATAATTGATGCTTTTGAACTGTGGTGTTGGAGAAGACTCTTGAGAGTCCCTTGGCTGCAAGGAGATCTAACCAGCCCATCCTAAAGGAGATCAGTCCTGGATGTTCATTGGAAGGACTGATGTTGAAGCTGAAACTCCAATACTTTGGCCACCTCATGCGAACAGCTGATTCATTTGAAAAGACCCTCATGCTAGGAGAGATTGAGGCTGGGAGGAGAAGGGGGTGACAGAGGATGAGATGGTTAAATGGCATTACCAACTCAGTGGATATGAGTTTGAGTAACTCTGGGAGCTGGTGATGGACAGAGAGGCCTGGCGTGCTGCTGTCCATGGGGTCGCAGAGTTGGACAAGACTGAGACATTGAACTGAACTAAACTGAACTTTCAAACACCTGCCAAAATGTATCAGAAACTCCATTAACTTACTTTTGGAGTTACATCTGAACATAACTGTTTTTCTTCTAAAGATAATATTAATGCTCAGGAACTAAGGACTTTCCGGTTACTAACATCTAACTGGATTTTAAGTGTAAGTTTAGGTGTTTGCAGAGTAATAATACTCACTTTTACTTCAGTATCAATCAGAATATATATCAGTTACTATACTGCCTTGAAATAAAAGCATGAAACAAAAAAAGTCAGCATTATAGTATTTTGTTTTTATGACACATGTGAAAGTTGTTCAATCATGTTTGACTCCTTGCAACCCCATGGACTATACAGTTCATGGAATTCTCCAGGCCAGAATACTGGAGTGGGTAGCCTTTTCTTTCTCCAAGGGATCTTTCCAACCCAGGGATCAAACTGAGGTCTCCTGCATTGCAGGTGGATTCTTTACCAGATGAATCACAGGGAAGTCCAATGTCTTTAATTCAATATGCACTTATCAAGGAAAAGGAAAGGCATATATTTCAAGTGAAATTAGATAACAGCTAAATCTGCATGTTCATTTTCTTAACACCTTAGGCCTTTCCTCAGATTTTTGGTAATGCTTTCATGTACAAATTCCCACAATTACATTTCCTTAAACATTTGTATGTAAGATAGAATAAAACATAGTCTAGTTTAAGATCATTTTAATTGCACAAGAAGCTTTATGATTTTGATCCTTTTTCAATGGTTTAATGAATACTTTAGAGTACTGTGTTGGCCTTTTGAGCTATTAGATCATTAATATCATTATTTATAGAACACAAACTTCTCAACATCTTAAAAAATAATTTCTGACTGAACTTGAAAGATATCCCACTTTATTGTGAGATTTTCTACTAATGGATGACAATGCATAATATATAACTTTTCAGATTCAGCAGTTTTTGTCTCACTTGTTGTTCTGCCACTGTCTTGTCATGAATGTATTGTGTGGTTTGTTAATTCTTTGAGTGAAATTAAATGTTTATTAAGTTTCTGCACCTTTAATATAGAATTTTTGACGACTCATTACAAATTAGACAAGCATTTTATTTTACTGGTAACCTGTTTTTTATATTCAAAAGGAATTTGTAACTGAACACGTTGTTACCTTCATTCATCACATAAAAATGTGTTTTGATGAAGATTATAACACATGGTGTTTCTTTAAATTTTGAGATATAGTGTTTTGACATATGTAGATTCTTATGAAACTATTCAGTTCAGTTCAATCACTCAGTCGTGTCCGACTCTATGCAACCCCATGAATTGCCGCACACCAGGCCTCCCTGTCCAACAACAACTCCCTGAGTTCACTCAGACTCACGTCCATCGAGTCGGTGATGCCATCCAGCTGTCTCATCTTCTGTCATCCCCTTCTTCTCCTGTCCCCAATACCTCCTAACATCAGCGTCTTTTGCAATGAGTCAACTCTTTGCATGAGGTGGCCAAAATATTGGAGTTTCAGCTTTAGCATCATTCCCTCCAAACAAATCCCAGGGCTGATCTCCTTCAGAATGGACTGGTTGGATCTCCTTGCAATCCAAGGAACTCTCAAGAGTCTTCTCCAACACCACAGTTCAAAAGTATCAATTCTTTGGCACCCAGCTTTCTTTACAGTCCAACTCTCACATCCATACATGACTACTGGTAAAACCATAGCCTTGACTAGATGGACCTTTGTTGGCAAAGTAATGTCTCTGCTTTTGAATATACTTTCTAGGTTGGTCATAACTTTTCTTCCAAGGAATAAGCGTCTTTTAATTTCATGGCTGCAATCACCATCTGCAGTGATTTTGGAGCCCCCCAAAATAAAGTATGACACTGTTTCCACTGTTTCTCCCTATATTTCTACCAAAATAAAATAATAAACATTTCCATTACCTTCCAAAATTTCTCTGAAACTCCTTTGTTTTCTCTCTTTGCTTCCTCTCCTTGCCCCAGACTGCCCTTCTCCCCACTACTGATTAATTTTGTCAATCATTATACATTAGTTTTTATTGCCTAGAATTTACATGCACAGAATCATAAAGAATGTACTCTTTCTGTGTATCTTCTATAACACAGCATAATTATTTTGTGATTCATGCATGTTCCCACACATTGATTTCATTTATTTTTATAACTGAGCAGTATCCCATTGTATACCTCAGTGTGCTTACTCATCCACCTGTTGATAAACGTTTGGGTTATTTCCAGCTGTGTGCTGTACAAGTTGCTATGAACATTTCTTTACCAGTCTTCATGCATATATATTTTCATTTCCCTTGCATTTTTCACTTAAGTTTGAAATGATGTTATATGCATTCTTAATTTCTTAAAAACACAGCAATATGTTTTCCAAAGTGATTGTACCATTTCCATTCCCATTCCCACCAGAACTGTGTGAATTTTAATTCTTATACATCCTCAACCAACATTATAATTGTCAACTTAGGTTTTAACCATTCTAACAGCCTTGAAAGGGATTTAAGTTTAGTTTTCATGTTTATGTCCTTACTGACTAATGATGTGGAATGCATTTCATATGTTCATTTTGTCATCTATATGTTTTCTTTGATAATCATGTCTAAAATATATATTGTCTATTTTCTTTATTAACTAATAGGTTAGTTACTTCCCTACTGTTGAGTTTTTATAATTTTTTTAACATAGCATGGATACAAGCCCTTTATCATATAAGATTTGCAAATATTTTCCTCAAGTCATGTGGCTTTGGTCTTGCATTTTGTTTGTAATTTTTAAACATAAGTTTATTTATTTTAATTGGAGGTTAATTGCTTTACAATATTGTATTGGTTTTGCCATACATCATCATGTATCTGCCACAGGTATACACGTGTTCCCTATCCTGAACCCCCCTCTCTCCTCCCTTTCGGTACCATCCTTCTGGATCATCTCAGTGCACCAGCCCCAAGCATCCAGTATCAGGCATTCAGGAATAATACTAGTTTTTGCAAGAAGTTTACTCCAAGGTATCTTCTAGAAGTAGTTTAGTTTTAGGATTCACATTTAGGACTATGGCATATTTGAGTTAAACTTTGCATATGGTATTAGGCTAAATATGAAGCAAGATTACTTTTATTGCAATGGATACTTGAAAGTTTCAATTGAGTCAATTAAAATATGTTCTATCCATTCTCCAGTGAATTGGCATTGTGTATTTGTCAAAAATTAGTTCTTCATGCATTCTCTTTTTCTGAAGTTTGTATTCTGTTTATTGATCAATTTGGATATGTTCACACCAGCACCACAATCTTAATTAGGTTTCTATTAAATTAGTTAAAATAATTTCTTAAAATCAGGTAGTGTTAGTTCATTTTTTTAAGTTATTAAAGGTTTTATGTTTTTTGTTCTTAGTTCATCTTTTTCAAAATCGCTAAAAGTTTTATTTTTATATGAATTTAGTTTCAACTTATCAATTTCTACCAATATATCTACTGAGATTTTTACTAGTTACATCAAATCAACAGATCGAATACAGGAGAATTAGCAACCTAACACTCTAAACCATTTGCATAGTACAACTCTCCATTTATTTTGGTTGTTTGAAGTTGCCTCAGCAATATTTTTCAGTTTACAGTGAAAGGCTTTGAGACAAAGTCTGTCATATTTCTGTCAAATATATTATCCCTAAGAATTTTATTTCATTTATTTTAATGTTATTGTAAAAAGTGTTATTTTTAAATTCCATTTTAAATATTTGTTTTTAGTATATAGAAATATGATTGATCTGTATATACTGACCTTATGTTTTGCAACCTTACTAAACTCATGTATTGGTTCCAGTGAAGATACATCAATTTAATTCGACAGTCTATGTAGATGATTATGTGCTCTGTAAATAATTTTTTTTCTCCATCCTTTTGAAAAAGGAAAATCAAAATGAAGTGAGTGTTTCTAAGGGAGCTCTTTAAAATGGAGCTGGGAGGCTACTAAGGAGATGTAACTTATGTACATCTCAGCCTGCATGGAATCTTGTTTGTGACCATTTACTGCTCTAGTGAAAACATTTAAAACATCTGCTAGAAACTAGAGATACTTGTGACCCCTACCCTAAAATAATTTGTGATTTCTTTTTTTCTCCTGGGACAACATAGGGGGATAGGATGGGGAGGGATGTAGGAGAAGGGTTCAGCATGGGAGGGACACATGCAGACCTATGGTTGATTTATGTTGATATATGGCAAAAAAAAAAAAAATTGCAAAGTAATTATGCTCCAATTAAAATAAATGAATTAATTTAAAAATTATGATTTCTTAAGGACAAATATATACTGACATGTCAAAATTGATCACAATGTTTTAATTTTTATTTTATTTTTTAAAATATAAATTTATTTATTTTAATTGGGGGTTAATTACTTTACAATGTTGTATTGGTTTTACCATACATCAACATGAATCCACCACAGGTATACATGTATTCCCCATCCTGAACCCCCTCTCTCCTCCCTCCCCATACCGTCCCTCTGGGTCGTCTCAGTGCACCAGCCCCAAGCATCCAGTATCATGCATTGAACCTTGACTGGTGATCCATTTCACATATGATAATATACATGTTTCAGTGCTATTCTTTGAGAGTCCCTTAGACTGAAAGGAGATCCAACCAGTACATCCTAAGGGAAATCGGTCCTGGATGTTCGTTGGAAGGACTGACGTTAAAGCTGAAACTCCAGTATTTTGGCCACCTAATGCGAAGAACTGACTCATTTGAAAGACCCTGATGTTGGGCAAGATTGAAGTTCAGTTCAGTTCAGGCGCTCAGTCATATCCGACTCTTTGCGACCCCATGTATTGCAGCACGCCAGGCCTCCTTGTTCATCACCATCTCTCGAAGTTCACTCAGACTCATGTCCATCTAGTCCGTGATGCTATCCAGCCATATCATCCTCGGTCGTCCCCTTCTCCTCCTGCCCCAATCCCTCCCAGCATCAGAGTTTTTTCCAATGAGTCAACTCTTCGCATGAGGTGGCCAAAGTACTGGAGTTTCAGCTTTAGCATCATTCCTTCCAAAGAAATCC
>SJYX01010381.1:78295-90143 GCA_006410675.1 Oreotragus oreotragus | reverse complement strand
TTTTGTTTTTTCCCATTCCTCGAACACCATCATTCTGCTTTGTTTCTGTGAATTTGACTATATTAAATTTTTCATATAAGAGCAATTATTCAGTATTTTTCTTATGTGACAGCCTTATTCCACTTAACATAATATCCTCCAGTTTCATTTATAGTATCACATATGGCAAGATTTTATTTTCCTTTTTAAAGATGAATTATGTTCCATTGAATGTATATACTCTATTTGCTCTATCCATTCATCATTGATGACATTGAGGTTACTTCCATATTTTAATTATTGTGAATAATACTGCAATGAATCTGAGAGTAGAGACAACTCTAAGAATTCCAATTTCAATTCTTTTGGATAGAGACCCATAAATGGAATTTCTGGATCATATGGTAGTTGGATTTTTTTTTTTTTTTTAGCATTTGGGAAAACACCATACTGTCTTTCATAGCAACTGTGCCTTTTTATGTTCCCACCAATAGCATAAGAATGTTCCAATATCTTCACATTCTTACCAACATCTATCTTTTGTTATTCTTTTTGCTTGATAATAGCCATTTATCAGATGGAGGTGGTACTACTTTATAGTTTTGATTTGCATTTCACTGATGATTAGCAATGTTTAGTGTGGTTTCATATACCTGCCATCAGTTGTATGTATTCTTTGGAGAAATATTTATTCAAGTATTTTGCCCTTTGTTTAAACAGGATGGTTGTGCCTATACTATTGAATAGTAGGAGACATTTATCATTTTAGAGATTAATCCCATATGAAATATATGGCTTTCACATATGTAATGTTTTTTGTTTGTTTTGCTGACTGTTTCCTTTGTTGTGCAGAAGCTTTTTAGTTTGATATTGTCCTACTTGTCTATTTTTGCTCTGGTTACTAGTGTTTTTGTGTCATGCAAGACACTGTTGTCAATAACAATGTCATTAATAGTTTCCCAAAAGTTTTCTATTAGGAATTTTGTACTTTCACATCTTACATTTAAGACTTTAATTAATTTTTGTTTGATTTTAAATTTGGATGTAGAATAAGAATTCAATTATTATTTTGCATGTGAATGTCCAGTTTTCATGGGCTTCCCTGGTGGCTCAGACAGTAAAGAATCCACCTGGAATGAGGGAGACCTGGATTTGATCCCAGGGTTGAGAAGATCCCCTGGAGGAGGGCATGGCAACCTACTCCAGTATTTTTGCCTGAAGAATCCTCATGGACAGAGGAGCCTGGTGGGCTACAGTCCATGGGGTTGCAATAAGTCAGACATGACTGAAGCAGTTTAACATAGAGCACATTAAGTTTTCTCACCATTAATTAAAAGAATAGCCTTTCCCTATTGTGTATACTTGGCTCTCTTGTCAAAGATCAGTTGGCCATATCAATGGGTTTACTTCTGTACTCTCTACTCTGTTCCATTGAGTAATATATCTATTTCAATATCATTGATCTACTGTTTTCATTACTCTAGCCTTGTAATATATTTTTGAAAACAAGAAACGTTGTGCCTCCAGCTCCATTCTTTTTTTTTCCAAGAATGCTTTAGTTATTTGGAAACTTTTTGTGTTTCAAAATTCACAAATCAATTAAAAGGATTATACATTGTGATTAATTGGAATTTATCACTGGGATAAAAGGATGTTTCACCACAGGCAAATCAAGTAATGCAACATATCATATTAAAAGAATGAAGGATAAAAAGCATATGATCATCTCAATAGACTCAGAGAACGCTTTGGACAAAAGTCAACAAGTTTTCATAAGAAAACTGAGAACATGACATATATGAAAATCTCACAACTAATATCATACTCAGTGATGAAAAATTGAAAATATATCCTCAATGACCAAGAACAAGGCAAAGATACCCACTCTCACCACTTCTATTAAAAATAGTGCTGGAAGTCTGGGTTAGAGGAACTAGGTAAGGAAAAGAAATAATAGGCATCCAAATTGGGAAGGAACTAAAAATATATATGTTTGCAGATGCCATAGTCTTTATATGTAGAAAATTCACAGAACTACTCTTTTATCTAAAGACAACCCTTGTTCATATATTGGAAGACTTAATATTGTTGAATGTGAAAAATTGAAAAAGAGACATTGTCAGGCTGTATATCATCACCCTGATTATTTAACTTCTATGCAGAATACATCATGCAAAATGCCAGGGTGGATGAATCACAAGTTGGAATAAACATGACCAGGAGAAATATCAACAACCTCAGATATGCAGATGATACCACTCTAACGACAGAAAGTGAAGAGAAACTAAAGAGTCTCCTGAGGAGGGCAAAAATGGAGAATGAAAAAGCTGGATTGAAACTCAGCATTCAAAAAGCTAAGATCATGTCATCCAGTCCCATCACTTCACAGCAAATTGATGGGGGAAAAGTGGAAAAAATGACAGATTCCACCCCACCCCCACCTTGGTCTCCAAAACCACTGTGTATAGTGATTGTAGCCATGAATTTAAAAGATGCTTGCTACTTGGAAGGAAAGCTATGACAAGCCTAGATAGTGTATTAAAACACAGAGACATCACTTTGCCAACAAAGGTCTATATAGTCAAAGCTATGGTTTTTGCAGTAGTCATGTATGGATATGAGAGTTGGACCATAATGAAGGCTGAATGCCAAATAATTGATGCTTTCTAATTGTGGTTCTGGAGAAGACTTTCGAGAGTCCCTTAGACAGCAAGGAGACTATTTAGTCAGTTCCAAAGGAAATCCATCCTGAATATTAATTGGAAGGACTGATGCTGAAACTGAAGCTGAAGGTCCAATACTTTGACTACATGATGCCAGGAGCCAACTCATTGGAAAAGACATTGATTCTGGGAAATATTGAGGGCAGGAGGAGAAGGGGATGACAGCAGATGAGATGGTTAGATGGCATCATAGAGTCAATGAACATGAGTTTGAGCAAACTCTGGGAGATAGTGAAGGATAAAGAAGACTGGCATGCTGCAGTCTATGGGGTTGCAAAGAGTCAGACATGACTTAGCAACTGAACAATAATATTGTTAAGATATCCATATTATCAAACTTTATCCACATGTTCAATGGTATTCACATCTGAATTCCAATGGAATTTTTCACAGAAATGAAAAAAAAAAAAAAACCTAGGCATGGATGATAATGAACATGATAAATACCCTTAATACAATGAAATAAAAACTGAAATAGTAAACAAATATACACTTACACATAAAATAATTCATTCTTAATGTGTTGATGTGCCTCAGACAAGATTTCAAAGTATAGCTGTTTCACTTGCAAATATATGCAGTTCTGAATAATGCTAGATGATTATTTACTGAATAATTACTCAGAGATAATAGTTACTCAGAGAACATTGCTATTCAAAAATTAATTATGCCATCATTTCCTTGCAAAAATAGATTCATGCATGCTCAAAGCCCCAGGAACTGAGAGGAAAAGATGAACTTTATACAGAAATATCTTTCTAGAAAATCTGTATTTCTCACATATACTGGCAAGTAAAGAATAATTGAGAGAAGCTAGAGGAAATAACTAAAATGTAACATCTGTCTGATCAACATCGTCAAAGTAATGAATCATCTTTCATGGGAAATTTACAGAATCTATCTTTATGTGGTTTTGGCATTACACTAACTCATCGGTTTCTAGATTACAATTTGAGCCTTGGTATTTTTTAGAGCACATATTTGCACTAAAGTTAGAGGATTTTATTACCTTGTTATTCATAAGGATCTGTAACCATTGAGGAATTTTTGATAAGATCTAGTGTTGTTAAATCTTAAAATAATAACACCTTATCTAGCTATAAAACTAGACAAAATTATAAAGCTAGACTTCAGTGGTTTGATTTTATAATTAGCATGAGCTATCTTAATTACTTCCAAAGTGATGTCTCTTAATTACTTGGATTGAAATTTAACCTAGTTAAACTTTCATATTAACAAAGATTATCAAAAATCACTATCTAAAAGAAAAGAGAGAAGCAATCATTCATACTTACTATCTTGACATAAAGATTTAGCTAAATAAATGATCAAAGGATTAAAGAAATGCATGTGGGTTAATGTATTCATTAACATTACACATCTTACAGAAGGAAAGAATGGTCTGAAAACAAGTCTGTGTTTTGAAGTATTTACTTTTTTATATGTAAGATTAGGTTTTATATTTTGTGGAACAAATAAATAATATTTATTTCTTTGGAGATTAAGCAAAATGATAATGTGAAAGAAGCTGGAAAGCTATAAGTTAAGAACAGCTAAAAAAAAAAAAAAACCTAGGCATGGATGATAATGAACATGATAAATACCCTTAATACAATGAAATAAAAACTGAAATAGTAAACAAATATACACTTACACATAAAATAATTCATTCTTAATGTGTTGATGTGCCTCAGACAAGATTTCAAAGTATAGCTGTTTCACTTGCAAATATATGCAGTTCTGAATAATGCTAGATGATTATTTACTGAATAATTACTCAGAGATAATAGTTACTCAGAGAACATTGCTATTCAAAAATTAATTATGCCATCATTTCCTTGCAAAAATAGATTCATGCATGCTCAAAGCCCCAGGAACTGAGAGGAAAAGATGAACTTTATACAGAAATATCTTTCTAGAAAATCTGTATTTCTCACATATACTGGCAAGTAAAGAATAATTGAGAGAAGCTAGAGGAAATAACTAAAATGTAACATCTGTCTGATCAACATCGTCAAAGTAATGAATCATCTTTCATGGGAAATTTACAGAATCTATCTTTATGTGGTTTTGGCATTACACTAACTCATCGGTTTCTAGATTACAATTTGAGCCTTGGTATTTTTTAGAGCACATATTTGCACTAAAGTTAGAGGATTTTATTACCTTGTTATTCATAAGGATCTGTAACCATTGAGGAATTTTTGATAAGATCTAGTGTTGTTAAATCTTAAAATAATAACACCTTATCTAGCTATAAAACTAGACAAAATTATAAAGCTAGACTTCAGTGGTTTGATTTTATAATTAGCATGAGCTATCTTAATTACTTCCAAAGTGATGTCTCTTAATTACTTGGATTGAAATTTAACCTAGTTAAACTTTCATATTAACAAAGATTATCAAAAATTACTATCTAAAAGAAAAGAGAGAAGCAATCATTCATACTTACTATCTTGACATAAAGATTTAGCTAAATAAATGATCAAAGGATTAAAGAAATGCATGTGGGTTAATGTATTCATTAACATTACACATCTTACAGAAGGAAAGAATGGTCTGAAAACAAGTCTGTGTTTTGAAGTATTTACTTTTTTATATGTAAGATTAGGTTTTATATTTTGTGGAACAAATAAATAATATTTATTTCTTTGGAGATTAAGCAAAATGATAATGTGAAAGAAGCTGGAAAGCTATAAGTTAAGAACAGCATTACTTTTGGATTTTCTTTTTAGAAATAACTCCCCGACTGCTCAGCTTCAATGCATGTCAATGTGGAAACAGTAAGTAGAATCTAAGAGGTTTATTGAAGATTTACATGTGTAAACCTGGAGAAAATCAAATGATACATGAGAGGGTGTTAGGGGCATTGTAAGCAAAGAATAAAGATTTAGCTCTTAAAGCAAAATTAACTCAAAAATTTAATGACACCAACTGAAATGTCTAAACTACTTAGTTATTCAATCAAGTTTTGCTTTGTATAAGCAAATAAGTTAGGTTGTGCTAAACATATAAAGATTAGAGCAACTAGGGAGTACAAATGACATGATCTAGATTAACATTAAGAAATATAAACCTAAGAATATGAGGGTAATCCTGAAAGGCCTCAAGAGCATGCAAATTAAAAAAGTGGACAAAGTAGTTTCTTTGGAAGTAAGAAACTGGTTTCTTACCCATTCAATATGGGTATTGAATGAAGGAATAGACATGGAAATGATAATATTGTTGCTGTTCAGTCACCCGCTAGTGTCCGACTATTTGCTGCCTTATAGAGTGCAGCATGCCAGGCCACCCTGTGCCTCACCATCTCCCAGAGTTTGTCCAAGTTCATGTTCATTGCATCAGTGATGCCCTCCAGCCATCTCATCCTTTGATGCCCTCTTCTTCTGCGCTTAATCTTTTCCAGTATCAGGGACTTTTTCAATGAATTGTCTGTTTGCATCAGATGACCAAGATACTGGAGCTTCAGCTTCAGCATCAGTCTTTCCAGTGAATATTCAGGGTTGATCTCCCTTAAGTTTGACTGGTATGACCTCCTTGCTGTCTAAGACTTTCAGGAGTCTTCTCCAGCACCACAGTTCAAAGGCATCAACTCTTTGACTTTCTTCCTTCTTTAAGGTCCCGCTCTCACAACCATATCTGACCACTGAGAAGACCATAGCCTTGATTATACAAACCTTTGTTGGCAGAGTAATATCTCCACTTTTCAACACAATCTAGGTTTTTCACCACTTTCCTTCTAAGAAAAAATCATCTTCTGACTTCATGGCCGCGGTCACCATCTGCAGTGATTTTGGAGACAAAGAAAAGGAAATCTGTCACAACGTTCACCTTTCCCTCTTCTATTTGGCATGCAGTAATGGGGCTGGATGCCATGAAATAAGGAACTAAAGAGTCTGTTGATGAGGGTGAAGGAGAAGAGTGAAAGAGCCAGAAATAATAATGGCTACCATATTTTTACTACCAATATTTTCAGGTGGATCAGTGTTGCAGACCCCCATTGTGAATTTAATTTGTATTTTCCTGATTATCAATAAAGCTTAACATACTCTTATATGCTAAATGATTATTTAAAAACTATATTAACTCTTAAAGTCCACAAATAATAAATGTTGAAGTGATTGCTAAGAAAAAGGAATCTTCCTACACTGTTGGTAAGCATGGAAATTGCCATAATCACTATGGAGGTTTCTTAAAAAACTAAAAATAGAGTTACAATATGATCCAGAAATCCCACTCCTGGGAATATTCCCAGTGAAAACTCTAATTCAAAAAAAGTACAGGCACCTCAATGTTCATAGAAGCCTAGATATTATCATATTAAGTAAATCAGAAAAGCAAATATCATAGGATATCACATATATGGAATCTTAAAAAAATGATACAAATGAACTTATTTACAGGGTAGAGAAAGAGGCACAGACATAGAAAACAAACTTATTACTACCAAAAGGGAAAGCAGGGGGTTAAATTAGAAGTTTGGTCATAACATATATTTTATATATATATATATATGTATATGTATATGTTATATATATAAATAAATAATAACAACTTACTATGTAGCTCAAGGAATAACATTCAATACTTTTTAATAACCTGCAATAGAAAAAAATCTGAAAAAGAATATTCTACCAAAAGGGAAAGTAGGGGGTTAAATTAGAAGTTTGGTCATAACATATATTTTATATATATATATATATGTATATGTATATGTTATATATATAAATAAATAATAACAACTTACTATGTAGCTCAAGGAATAACATTCAATACTTTTTAATAACCTGCAATAGAAAAAAATCTGAAAAAGAATATATATCATTTTGCTGTACATATGAAATTAACACAGTATTGTAAATCAACTATGCTAGTAAGTCAGTTCAGTCATGTCCAACCCTATGTGATCCCATAGACAGCACCCCACCAGGCTCCTCTATCTCTGGGATTCTCCAGGCAAGAACACTGGAATGGGTTGCCATTTCCTTCTCCAATGCACAAGAGTGAAAAGTGAAAGGGAAGTCGCTTCAGTCCTGTCTGACCCTGTGCGACCTCATGGATTGTAGCCTACCAGGCTCCTGCACCCATGGGATTTTCCAGGCAAGCATACTGGAGTGGGTTGCCAATCAACTATAGTTAAATTAAAAAGCCACGAATGTAAATATGTATATATATATATACTCTTTAAAAACCAAATATGTAAAATTGTTTTGTCATGGACTATTGGTCTTCTCATTATTGGTAATAAGAAAAAATAATAACAATTTTTGTATGCCCACATTTTTACTATCATGTTAAATATTCTTACAGATTTTATTTTGAAATGATTCTATATCCATGGGTTTAATACATTATAAATCATTCTTTATTTGATCAAATGCAATACTTAATCCTTTCAATACATAGAAATAAAGAAAATTCTTTGACTAGGACTTGTGGGGTACTAATATATTTTTCTCCATAATATTCTTTTTCATACCTAGGGCAATGTTAATACAAAGATAGCAATATAGAACTTAGTGACAAAAGCATGCAATGACTTAATTTAGACTAATATAACTAAAGCAGAACATCCTTTCACTCAATAAATAATTACCAAGTTCCTAATATCTGCCAAGTGTATTTTATACAATGGAGAAGGCAATGGCACCCCACTCCAGTACTCTTGCCTGGAAAAATCCCATGGACAGAGAACCCTGGTAGGCTGTAGTCCATGGGGTCGTGGAGTCATACTCACTTTTCACTTTCATACATTGGAGAAGGAAATGGCAACCCACCCAGTGTTCTTGCCTGGAGAATCCCAGGGATGGGGGAGCCTGGTTGGCTGCTGTCTATGGGGTCGCACAGAGTCGGACTCGACTGACAAGACTTAGCAGCAGTACTTTATACAAATAGTGTAGGAATTAACAGAATTCATTTTCCATACCATCTCAGTGTAGCAACATAAATAGGCAACAATGCCAAGCATCTACACAACGTTTTATTCATCTTATATGATTATGGAAACGGTGCTATAAGCTGCACATAAGAGTTCGACTGACAAGACTTAGCAGCAGTACTTTATACAAATAGTGTAGGAATTAATAGAATTCATTTTCCATACCATCTCAGTGTAGCAACATAAATAGGCAAAAATGCCAAGCATCTACACAACGTTTTATTCATCTTATATGAGTATGGAAACGGTGCTATAAGCTGCATATAAGAGGGACATTTAAGAAAAATTTATGAACTTAAATCTGGGAGGAGTGTGTAGTAAATGAAGGCAACTAGGGTATACAAAACCCACACTGTAAATTAAGAGTAGATGTTATCCTGTTAAAACACACACAGACGAAACACCTCTTCTAGGTAAACTCAACCACTAGAAAAGTGAACTAATTTTAGTGTAGGTTGGATTTGTGTTAACGAAAAGGTAATGAGTGAGCATCTCTATGGGAATATAGTAGCAGAGAAGTAAGTTATATAGTGTTCTTCTTCTTCCTTTTTTTTTTTTTTTGGTCAGAGTACTATATTATCCTAACAATAATCAGGTAACATTGAAGAATATCACTGCAGTCAGGAGTCATTAGGTTGTATAGAAAATGAAAGAATATGTTTGTTAGGCTTATGATATCTAATTATCAAATCCTACTCACTTTTTATGAAGATGTATTTCATAGATTTATGTGTATACTCCAAAATCTAAATGCCTCCATATCTCATCACTGTAACTCTCTAATGTTCTCTTCTGGCTAATTAGTTACATGAAATGTTTGCACCTAAAAAGAGGAAGCAGGTTGCAAAGGAATAGAATATTTTAAGAGGGAAATATAATATCTCTTAGTACCTGGAGTTAATGGCATGAACTAGCTGCTGAGGTAGTACATGGTGAGACATAAATCAAAGTTGGCTGAAGAATAATATATTAATGATAGAGTAGACATCAAAATATTCCAAAGTCAAAACGCTATTTAACTCATGTGCTCTGGTTGGCTATACCAGTGCAGGTGTACTGGATTAGGGAAATGGCAGTGTATGAGAGACTGGAAACATCTTGCATGTCCTAAACTGGGTACATAGACAACAAACTCATCTGTGAAAAGGCATTCTAAAATCACACCAAAAACTGAAGGAAACAAGTTAGACTTGCTGAGAGACTGGAACATAAAACTAGAGAAGCAACCAGAAATGAAAGAATCAGCTAAAGTTTTCTATCTGCCTTGTCAGTTTATTTTCTCTCTTAGTGATTACTTCCTTCTTCTGTGCTTTCCTTGAGGCTCAGCTGGTAAAGAATCCGACTGTAATGAGGGAGACCTGTTTCGATCCCTGGATTGGGAAGATCCCCTGGAAAAGGGAAAGGCTGCCCACTACAGTCTTCTAGGCCTGGAGAATTCCATGAACTCTATAGTCCATGGGGTCGCAAAGAGGTGGACATGACTGAGCGACTTTCACTTTCTGACTCTTTAAATATTGGGTGTCTGCATGAGATTAAAATGGGAGAAACTATTTTAGGCCCCCATTATATTAAATACTATTTAATATAGTGTTTGGCACACACTGTCCATAAATATTTCTATTTGTTCATTATTTCTCTATACAGAATGAAAAATCCTACTCCAGTGGTCTGTATACCTTCTGAAGCTGCATATTCATGAGAGTGACTCAAATTACTGTGACCAAATTGCAAATCACTGGTAGAGAAACACTAACCCTGTAGGAATTCCTTTGTTAACCGTCCACTCAGTCACATATGTGTAAGAATTCTTGAGAAGCAGATTTGACTGAAGGGAATGTGGAGGCATAACAAAGGTCATATCTTTTATGTGTGAGTATATGTTTTGTATATATATTAGAGTTATGTATATATATATATATATATATATATATATATAGAGAGAGAGAGAGAGAGAGAGAGAGAGAGAGAGAGAGAGTTAGACAAGGCTGTGGTCCGTGTGATCAGATTGGCTAGTTGTCTATGATTGTGGTTTCAGTCAGTCTGCCCTCTGATGTCCTCTCTCAATGCCTACCATCTAACTTGGGTTTCTCTTACGTTGGACGTGCGGTATCTCTTCACAGCTGCTCCAGCAAAGCACAGCCGCTGCCTTACCTTGGACATCAAGTATAAATGTGAGAGTTGGACTATAAAGAAAGCTGAGCACTGAAGAATGAATGCTTTTGAACTGTGGTGTTATAAGAGACTCTGGAGAGTCCCTTGGACTGCAAGGAAATCCAACCAGTCCATGCTAAAGGAAATCAGTCCTGGGTGTTCATTGGAAGGACTGATGTTGAAGGTGTAACTCCAATACTTTGGCCTCCTGATGTGAAGTGCTGACTCATTTGAAAAGACCCTGATACTGGGAAAGATTGAGGGCAGGAAGAGAAGGGGATGACAGAGGATGAGATGGTTGGATGGCATCACTGACTCAATGGACATGGGTTTGGGTAGACTCCGGCTACCAGTCCATGCTAAAGGAAATCAGTCCTGGGTGTTCATTGGAAGGACTGATGTTGAAGGTGTAACTCCAATACTTTGGCCTCCTGATGTGAAGTGCTGACTCATTTGAAAAGACCCTGATACTGGGAAAGATTGAGGGCAGGAAGAGAAGGGGATGACAGAGGATGAGATGGTTGGATGGCATCACTGACTCAATGGACATGGGTTTGGGTAGACTCCGGCAGTTGGTGATGAACAGGGAGTTCAGTTCAGTTCAGGTGCTCAGTTGTGTCTGACTCTGCAACCCCCCAGGCCTTTAATGTATAAATTATACATTTATAATGTATAATTATATGATATGTATAATATAATTGTATATTACTATTATTTTAATTATAATATTTGATTATATTATATATATAATTATATATTACAGTAGAGATGGTGAGCAGAGTAGTATTATTTTCTTTAATAGGAGTACAAAAGCCCACTAAATTTCTGAGAGGTGAAATAATATAATACAATTATTATGTACTTAGAAATGATTACTGGAGGCAATATAATTATTTGCTGTTTGAAAAGAAGGAAACCTGAGAAGTTATGAGGAGGGTGTTAGTATGTTCAGTTCAGTTAAGTCGCTCAGTCATGTCCGACTCTTTGCGACCCCATGAATCGCAGCACGCCAGGCCTCCCTGTCCATCACCATCTCCCGGAGTTCACTCAGACTCAC
>SJYX01010381.1:63192-77765 GCA_006410675.1 Oreotragus oreotragus | reverse complement strand
AAGTACTGCTCAAAATTCTCCAAGCCAGGCTTCAGCAATATGTGAACCATGAACTCCCTGATGTTCAAGCTGGTTTTAGAACAGGCAGAGGAACCAGAGATCAAATTGCCAACATCCGCTGGATCATGGAAAAAGCAAGAGAGTTCCAGAAAAACATCTATTTCTGCTTTATTGACTATGCCAAAGCCTTTGACTGTGTGGATCACAATAAACTGTGGAAAATTCTGAAAGAGATGGGAATACCAGACCACCTCACCTGCCTCTTGAGAAATCTGTATGCAGGTCAGGAAGCAACAGTTGGAACTGGACATGGAACAACAGACTGGTTCCAAATAGGAAAAGAAGTATGTCAAGGCTGTATATTGTCTCCCTGCTTATTTAACTTATATGCAGAGTTAGTATGTTAGTATAAGCTAAAACAAACTAGATGGTGCCATTTGAAATGGAGGGAAATAAGACATATATGATACAGTTTATAGCAATTAGGGTGAGGTATAGCATGTAATTTAAACATATAATGTAATTTAAACATATGTCAGTATATTATTGGACTAAGAATATGATAAAATATAAGGTTTAATTTAGAAATGGAAAAAAATTAATGCTTATAAATACAAATAGACTTGCTTTTATGAATCAGAGATGCCATCATCACATGTGTTCCTCCATGAGGCACTTCCATTCACATCTCTGAAAAATGTTGACTCTTAGGTTAGATGTACTCATTCATTTCAGTAATGGATTATATACTTAATCCAGTGGGCCTTTGAGACCTGTGAGGATTTCAGATACCTTAAGGAATCTTGCTTTCAACAGAACAGCTTCAGAAGTTTACTATGAGGATAATAAGATCCTGTTAGTTTAAACTACACTTTTTCTTTTGATGATTTAAACTTTGGAATTAAATAAATTTGTTTTATAAATGACAATCTAAATAATCTATGTACCCTATTATAAGGGTTTCCCAGTTGGTGCTAGTGATAAAGTACTCGCCTGCCGATGCAGGAGATCTAAAAGATGTAGATTCGATCCATGTGTCAGGAAGAGCCCCTGGAGAAGGGCATGGCAACCCTCCAGGCTTGAAGAATCCCTTAGACGGAAGAGCCTGGCACTCTATAGTCTGTAGGGTCACAATGAGTCAGATGTTACTGAAATAATTTAGCATGAACACAAGCACCCCATTATAAATACAACTTTAAAGAAATTATTATTTTTCATTTGTCTATCTTGGAAAATTATAAAATCTATACAATATTTTATTTCTGACCCAGTAATTTTTGTGTATTTCTTTTAATTTCAACAAACAATAGTCAAACCTTAATACATATGAATGCTTTATTTCCAAGAGTCCTTATGAGAAATACAAATATTCCTTCAAAGTCAAAGGGAAGAAAAATTGCGAGAGTTTTTATTTTTTTTGCTAAATGGAAGAGCCTTTTTCATATGAAATGATATCTGCTATTATTGTATACAATGGATATTTGATACAATTAAATTTAATAGTGGCCTGAATTGGGATCAGAGTAGAACATAGTTTATAAATATACATTTGTCCTAATGCACAGAGATAATTGAAACTTTTTATTAGAGCAGTAGCTTAACCAAAATATGAATTAATCTATAATTACATGACAATGGATTCTAAGTAATGAGTAGAGTTAACTGCCCTTCTTGAAAGTAGATTCTGATAGAACTAGGGGAATTTATTAAAAAAATTTTTTTTCCTCCAATTGTTACTTTTTTTTTAATTTTTTTTTTTTTTTTTGCTTTACAATATTGTATTGGTTTTAAAACCTGGAGGTCAGTTTGCATCTATTGAAATGAGTTTTGTTTTAAAATACGTTGGAACTAGAAAGGTTACATATTTTGGTCTTCTCGGGTGGCTCAATTGGTAAAGAATCCACTTGCAANTTTTAATTTTTTTTTTTTTTTTGCTTTACAATATTGTATTGCTTTTAAAACCTGGAGGTCAGTTTGCATCTATTGGAATGAGTTTTGTTTTAAAATACGTTGGAACTAGAAAGGTTACATATTTTGGTCTTCTCGGGTGGCTCAATTGGTAAAGAATCCACTTGCAATGCAGGAGATCTGGGTTCAATCCCTGGATTGGGAGGATCCCCTGGAGGAAGCATGGGAACCCACTCCAATATTCTTGCCTGGAGAAACCCATGGACAGAGAAGCCTGATGAGCTAAAGTTCATGGGGTCGCAAAGAGGTGGACACAACTGAGCAACTAAGTACAGCACATATATTATCATGTCTGGCAAATGAATTTAAAGGATTGGAGAAAAAATTATACAGACTATTTCAAAATAAAACTAGCACTTTTTAAAATTATCATTTTGTACTACCCTTGTTTTCATTCCCTGAATTATTATTTGCTCTTCAATCCTCAATTCTTTTCCATTTTAATTACCAATAATAGGTCAAAAGTAATTAGATTGTTGACTCCAAAAAAATTTATTTTGATTAAAAGTGTTAACAACCGTATATAGAATTAATCTCAGCCTGCAACAGCTTGGAGAGGAGCTTAAGTTCTCAGCCAGAGATTGAGGCCTGGTTGCAGAGGTGAGCGCATCAGATCCTAGCCAGTAGACCGGTGGCAGTGATATAGGGCCCTGGCCCTTTAATTTTGCAGAAAAGAATTCCTGAAAAGACAGAAAATAGTGAAAAAAAGTTAAGTATTTATTAAGAGGGAAGAAAAAGTGTAGTTCATGTGGATAGACACACAGTCACACTTAGAGGTAGAGTCCCTGAGCCACTCTCTCCTGGCAATTTGTATTAATTGTATGGGGTATTTCTTCCGGGTTTCTTTTCATCAATCATTTTGATTTGCATGGTTCACATTCCATGTCTGGTATATCTCAGGATCCTCCTGAGGCAGGAGGCAGATGGCTCCCACCCTCAGGGTAAAGCAACTGGGGATTCATCCTCTATTGACCGAAACTCCATGTCAAGATTAGCAAGGTGATTGAGGCAAGGATGCTGGCCCCTGTCAAGACCATGTATTTCTCATTCTGGAAGTTAGGAGACCTCCCTAACCACATATATACATAAAGGGTCCTTGGAGGCCAAAGGGGAGTTATGTCAAGGGATATTTTACCCAGACACCTTTTTGGTAAAATTTATCTTGATTAAGAAATCCATGTTCACACATGTGAGCATCTTGAGATATACAAAACAGGGACTGTGAACCAGGCAAATTAAAATGATTGACCAAAGGAATCCCAGAAGAAATACCCCATGAAAGTAATTCAAACTGCCATGAGGGTGTGACTCACCTACCCTCTCTTTCCCTGAGTCCGCCCATTTGTCTATTCGCATGTACTGCACAGTTTTCCCCTCTTTATAAACACTTTACTTGGTTCACTACTTTCTGTCTTTGTGGGAATTCTTTTCTGCAAAGCCAAAAGGCCAGTGCCCTTGACTGACCACTGGTCTAATCGCTAGATCTGGTGCTTTCACCGCCATGGCTCGGCCTAATCTCTGGATGGGAACCTAAGCACTGCTCCAAGCTATTGCAGGCGAAGGGCACCATAGATCACTCCCGTGAGTGCTCAGGCATCTCTTAGCCAAGACGAAGTCTACCAAAGAGGCCAGTGTGCAGCCTGGCATTAGTTTGCGTCACTCCCCTTTGACTTCCAAGGTGTTTTTTTGTACTGGCATGGTCAGAGAGTTGTCCTGACACATGAATGAGAAATATGTGGTCTGGGCAGGGCCCAGCCTCCTTCCTTATTTTTTATGTTATTCTCATCTTGAAGTTTTAGCCCAAAGGAATGAATCTCCAATCACTTTACCCTGGGGAGGGGCATCTGCCTCCTGCCTCAGATGTTACTCCAAACCACTGAAATATAGCTATAATGCAGATTGACATATTACATTGATATAATACATCCATAACTTATAATATTAAATGATGCTTCCATATTATGTTTAAATGTTTTTAGAATTTCTTATGT
Source organism: Oreotragus oreotragus (assembly GCA_006410675.1). Taxonomy (NCBI): domain Eukaryota; kingdom Metazoa; phylum Chordata; class Mammalia; order Artiodactyla; family Bovidae; genus Oreotragus; species Oreotragus oreotragus. The sequence continues at coordinate 73,806 of SJYX01010381.1, read as the reverse complement.
TTCTCTACCATTATGTACTAAATTCTGTGATACTGACTAATAGAATCAATCATTGTCTACCTTTCTACTCTATTTTAACTAAGAAATTGGAGAGTAGATCTAGAGAACAATTCATCACACACATGTTTATTTGCCACTTTCTTATTAAGTAGAACAAATCTTATGTAATCGCCTATCACAAGAAATATTTTGACGTTCTTTGATTCTTCAAAATGCTGATACTGAAGATCACTGCTAAGATAAAGACAAGTGAAAGTGAAGGCGCTCAGTTGTGTCTGACTCTTTGTGACCCCATGGACTGTAGCTTACCAGGTTTCTCAGTCCATGGGATTTTCCAGGCAAGAGTACTGGAGTGGGTTGCCATTTCCATCTCCAAGGGATCTTCCTGACCCAGGGATCAAACCTGAGTCTCCCACATTGTAGGCAGACAGTTTTTGAGCCACCAGGGAAGCCCCAAGATAAAGACCAACACAGCACAAAATCTCATAAAACAAAATCTACGCCTTATAAACTTTCTCTGGTGGTACAAAAACAAAAGGTTGAAATACATACAAAAGTAAGTAAGCAAATAAGTAGAAAAGGAAGGAAAGGAAGTTTCATGAGCCACTTAGCCTAGGATTATTAGCTCTTCTAAATTTATTTCACAGTTCTGTGTGTGACCCTTTCAGAATTTTCAGTCACTTTTGCTTTCCCAAGGTGATCTTTCAACTTTACATGTTTATTGCCTGTAAAACAATAGCACTCTACAGGCAGAAAACAAATTGAATTTGATTAAAAGCAGGAAATAAACTTGGTAAATTTAAATGTTTTCATATTAATTTGAGTATAATTGTATCATGTAAATGCTTTACATTTAGCAAAGATATCAAGAATCAGTTCAGTTCAGTTCAGTTCAGTCGCTCAGTCATGTCCGACTCTTTGCGACCCCATGAATCGCAGCACGCCAGGCCTCCCTGCTCATCACCATCTCCCAGAGTTCAACCAGACTCACATCCATCAAGTCCGCGATGCCATCTAGCCATCTCATCCTTGGTCGTCCCCTTCTTCTCCTGCCCCCAATCCCTCCCAGCATCAGTTTTTTCCAAAAAGTCAACTCTTCGCATGAGGTGGCCAAAGTACAGGAGTTTCAACTTTAGCATCATTCCTTCCAAAGAAATCCAAGGCTTGATCTCCTTCAGAATGGACTGGTTGGATTTCCTTGCAGTCCAAGGGACTGTCAGGAATCTTCTCCAACAACACAGTTCAAAAGCATCAGTTCTTCAGCACTCAGCCTTCTTCACAGTCCAACTCTCACATCCATACATGACCACAGGAAAAACCATAGCCTTGATTAGATGGACCTTAGTTGGCAAAGTAATGTCTCTGCTTTTGAATATACTATCTAGGTTGGTCATAACTTTTCCTCCAAGGAGTAAGTGTCTTCTAATTTCATGGCTGCAGTCACCATCTGCAGTGATTTTGGAATATATCCCCGCATCCCTTGACTCTTCTTGAACCCTGATACTCTCTGATCAGGAGAATTCCCTTGACTTTATTTTTCCTTAAATCTGGTGGGCTTTTCAGACTGCTTTGAATAATGATATATGACAAAAGTGATGCTTTTGAATTCTGAAACTGCATTACAAAAAATTTCATGAAGTTTCACCCTTCTCTCTGGATACTTATTCTGTGAACCCAAATGGAACTGTGTAAGGAAACTGAAACAAGGTTGTGCAGAAAAGCCATGTTGAATATCCTGGTGGGTTGTTAGGATTGACAGATTAGATGATGTTCCATTACACATCAGTTTTCAGACAATATAGTTGAAGCTGCATCCAGCTGACTCCAGTACCACGTTGCTGAGTAGAGCAGAAAGAGATTACTCTATATGTATAAATTCCTGATTAAAGAATTCATAAGAGCAACCAATGTTGATTGATACTACTAAGTTTGGATTGGATTGCTACTCATAATCTGTTCAGTTCAGTTGCTCAGTCATGTCCAACTCTTTGTAACCCCATGGACTTCAGCACATCAGGCCTCCCTGTCCATCACCAATACCCAGAGTTTACTCAAACTCATGTTCATTGAGTTGGTGATGCCATCCAACCATCTCATCCTCTGTCATCCCCTTTTCCTCCTGCCTTCAGTCTTTAACAGCATCAGGGTCTTTTCAAGTGAGTCAGTTCTTTGCATCAGGTGGCCAAAATATTGGAGTTTCAGCTTCAACATCAGTCCTTCCAGTGAATATTCAGGATTGATTTCCTTTAGGATGGACAGATTGGATCTCTGTGCAACCCAAGAGACTCCCAAGAGTCTTCTCCAACACCAAGTTCAAAAGCATCAGTTCTGCGCTCAGCATTATTTATAGTCCGATTCTCATATCCATACATGACTACTGAAAAAACCATAGCCTTGACTAGACAGACTTTGTTGGCAAAGCAATGTCTCTGCTTTTGAATATGCTGTTTAGGTTGGTCATAACATTCCTTCCAAGGAGTAAGATTCTTTTAATTTCATGGCTGCAAACACCATCTGCAGTAATTTGAGAGCCCCCCTAAAAAAAGTATGACACTGTTTCCACTGTTTCCCCATATAATTGCCATGAAGTGGTGGGACCAGATGCCATGACCTTAGTTTTCTGAAAGTTGAGTTTTAAGCCAACTTTTTCACTCGCCTCTTTCACTTTCATCAAGAGGCTCTTAGTTCTTCTTCACTTTCTGCCATAAGGTTGGTGTCATTAGCTTATCTGAGGTTACTGATATTTCTCCGGGCAATTTTGATTCCAGCTTGTGCTTCATCCAGCCCAGCATTTCTTATTATGTACTCTGCATATAAGTAAAATAAGCAGGGTGACAATATACAGCCTTGACGTACTCCTTTTCCTATTNCATCCCAACTCGATGCACATGAATTTGGGTGAACTCTGGGAGTTGGTGATGGACAGGGAGGCCTGGCGTGCTGCGATTCATGGGGTCGCAGAGTTGGACACGACTGAGCAACTGAATTGAATGAGATAGTTTCTGTCTCTTATACACATCTAGATGTGTATAAGAGACAGGTTCTAACTGTTGCCTCCTGACCTTCACACAGGTTTCTCAAGAGGCAGGTGAAGTGGTCTGGTATTCCCATCTCTTTCAGAATTTTCCACAGTTTATTGTGATCCACACAGTCACAGGCTTTGGCATAGTCAGTAAAGCAGAAGTAGACGTTTTTCTGGAACTATCTTTCTTTTTCAATGATCCAGGGAATGTTAGCCATTTGATCTCTGGTTCCTCTGCCTTTTCTAAATCCAGCTTGGACATCTGGAAGTTCATAGTTCACGTATTGTTGAAGCCTGACTTGGAGAATTTTGAGCATTACTTTACTAGTGTGTGAGATGAGTGCAATTGTGTGGTAGTTTGAACATTCTTTGACATTGCCTTTATTTGGTTTCACATAATAATGTGAATGAAAGAATACTACCTGTCATATCAGTAAACAAAGGATGCTTCAACCATCAAGCCATCACATTACCATGGCCCCCATGGTGAGCCCTAAGGAAATTCAGGATATAAACAGAATGCCTACCATCAAGCAGTCAGTCATAGCATCCATCCCAAGGATGCACCCTGAGGAGACTCAGGGTGAGAAAGCATAGGATACTGTCCCCAGACACCTGAGGTACATATCAGAGTGATTTCAATGAGCTCAGAGTTTTGCATCTCTTATACATAGGAAAACACTATTCATTATCTTGACATGTATGATTTTCTTTAGTTATCTGTAATCTGTGATGCTCTGAATACCTAGTCTTTGTTACAAAATCCCCTATATATCCTGGTTCCTTCCTTATTTCTTTGGAGATAGTTCTGAAAGACTGGTCTCCTGGTATTGAAGCTCTCAGAATGTGTGCTGAGTAAAACATCAGTTCAGTTCAATCACTCACTTGTGTCTGACTCTTTGCGACCCCATGAATCGTAGCACACTAGGTCTCCCTGTACATCTGCAACATAACTCTCAGCTTTTGGGTTGCACTTTCTTTCCACTGACACTAGTAACTCTAGTGGTTTCATGTAAGAATGGTATATTTTAGATACATCACTATTAACAGTGATGTTACTTAATGCAGAATCAGATTATCCAAAGATGGTTCTGTGCTCTTAATTTGAGTTGTCTGGGTAACATTAGTTGAAGGAAATTTGTCTTCTTCTCACAATGGGCATGTGGACAGCCTGTTTTCCATTTGTTCTGGGGCTTCCACATCCTGGTAAGAGGGCCACAGTGTCCCCTTCACCAAGATTTCTGGGAACTGAATCCAGCTAATGCCAGACATCTGTTTTTGTTTCTGGAACTTAAATCCAGAGAGAGCTATTACAGATCATCTAATAGAACTTTGCATGGATAAACACACTCTCATAATTGACTTTCAATATTCGAATATGCCATTATAGCAATATTGAAAAAAGCTCATTTACTAAGACATGTACATATACTCGATGTCTAATAAGCAGCCTGAATCCTGACAATTCTTATGCAAGTACTGGGAAAGTTGGGAATCTGTATCTTTTACTCATTATGTGCACGCTCAGTCACTTCAATTGTGCCTGACTCTTTCTGGTCCCATAGACTGTAGCCCTCCAGGCTCCATGGAATTTTCTAGGTAAGAATACCAGAGTAGACTGCCATTTCCTACTCAAGAGTATCTTCTCAACACAGAGATCGAACCTGCACCTCTTGGGTCTACTGCCTTGGAAGGCTGGTTCTTCACCACTAGCTCCACCTGGGAAGCCTTTTTATTTGTTGAATGGGTTTTAAAGATTTCTCTTTCCCCAAATGAACTGATTTCTTTTTTTTAATATAAATTTATTTTAATTGGAGGTTAATTAATTTACAATATTGTATTGGTTTTGCCATACGTCAACATGAATCTCCACAGGTATACACGTGTTCCCCATTTTGAACCTCCCCTTTCCCTCCCTGAACTATCCCTCTGATTCATTCCAGTCCAGGTTCGATGCGTGATACTAGATGAACTGATTTATTAATTTTTGATATGTGACAATCAGTTCAGTCAGTTCAATCGATCAGTCACGTCCAACTCTTCGCGACCCCATGGACTGCAGCATGCCAGGCCTCCCTGTCCATCACCAATTCCCAGAGCTTGCTCAAACTCATGTCCATCAAGTCAGTGATGCCATCCAGCCATCTCATCCTCTGTCATCCCCTTTGCCTGCCTTCAATCTTTCCCAGCATTGGTGTATTTTCCAGTGAGTCAGTTCTTCACATCAGGTGGCCAAAGTAATGGAGCTTCAGCGTCAACATCAGTCTTTCCAATGCATATTCAGGACTGATTTCCTTTATGATTGACTGGTTTGATCTCCTTGCAGACTCTTAAGAGTCTTCTCCAACACTAGTTCAAAAGCATCAATTCTTCGGTGAACTGATTTCTTAACTTTTGATATGTGACAATGCACAATTCCAAAAACTTGCTGCTGCACATAATTAATAGCCTAGAATTTATTTATCTTGTAGGAAAATTAGGAAGTCAATCATCAAGTATATTTTAAGATGTTTAAATTCTATGTCACATTTTAAAATGATTTAAACCATATGACTACAAAGAAAATGAAATTCAAGAGTCTAAAAAATTTAAATGATTTCATATATTGATGTTGCACCAATAAATTGATTAATACATGAATTAATTACTTAGGAATTATTTGGAAATTAGAAATACTTTGACCAATTATTATTTAGGAGTTAATAAAGCTTTAATTATTAACTAGTTAGGAATATACAATACTCATATATCAAGTTAGACTTAAACCATTCCAGTTATGATTATAGAAATTGTTTAATTTTCAGAATTTGTTATTTTTAATAAATATAGTTTATAGTTCTTCGTTGGTAATATTTCTTATATCTATGTGACTATTTTTTGCTGACAATTTTAAACTTGCCCCCCCTAAAATCTCATGGCTCACCTGTATTTGTATTACTTTAACTGCATTATACATGTTCTGTGTATTCACCTCTGCCCTAAACTTTTCAAATACAGAAATGCTCCAAAACCAGTTTTTAAAAGTCAATCTACACTATATGTTTATCAAATCAACATATTGTGCACCTTAAATTTACAAAATGTTATATTTCAATAATATCTTAATAAATCTGGAAAAAAATAAAAACCCAATAGTATGCTTTATAATATGCAGCCTTATAAGAATTTTAATTTCAGTGTTAAAAATTCATGCTAATTAGGTCAGGGACATTTGAACTTCTACTTTTATGGAAGAATATTTTCAGGGAAAAAAACCATGAGTGTCAAAAGTATTAACACACATATATCCCTACTGGTTATCTATGCAGTGATAAAGCTGCAAGAGGTGAGATATATTTTCAAACCTATTAACACTCATTGGGGTATATTCAGAATTCTGAAATATTTCTAGCAAGAATGTTTCATGATGCTATCTCAAGTATCTAATTAAAGTGAGTTATGTACATATCAAAAAGATAAAAGCAATTCCTTGACTAGTACACCAAGCCTGATACCAAAAATAGGGCTACCCTCCTTTCATTCCTCTCAGCATACAGTCCTACATCATTGAGATATTTCCCTTGCTCCTTAGGTACTATATTTGAGCCTGAAGTCTATTATGGAGTACAAACTCCCTTCATTAAGACTCTGCTTATGCATGAAATTCTAATGAAATATATGTAAATTATATTATAATATTTATATGCATATTTCACATGTATTTCAGATACCCTTTGCTAGTATATAATTTGTCATTCCTGCTGCTGACAGGTGAGGAAGAAAAAGTCTGAGATACTATCACCCAAGATGATAATCATTTTACATTAAGGAATAATATGACTATCCCCAAGATCACATTCATTTCAAGACTGATTTACAAAAAGACTATGTTAGGGGTTTCTTAGTTTATTTGTTTTTTACTGAACCTGTTTTCAGTGACAGACATATTAGAAAGGCAAAGCAGATCCAAAAAGTGAATGGCAACCAAGAATCAGGGAGAATAATAACAAGATGTGAGAGTATAATAATATCTACTGCATGCACAATGTTGACTAAAAAGATGCATAAACTGAGAATTGTGAGTTAAGTTTTATTTGGGCCAAAATGAGGACTCCGGCCCAGGAGACAGCAACTCAGATAGCTCTGAGAGACTGCTCCAAAAGGGTAGTGGGGGAAGGTCAATATATAGAATTTTGGTGAAGGGAGAGTTCAGTGCAATCAAGCACTTACTTTACAAGAGGTTTTCTGCTCATTCTGAGGAAGCTGATGTCACCACGATTGGATTTAGTGCTTTTCTAGATATGAAGAGATGCAAAGACTGGGATCATGAAATCAGTTCTCGAAAATATCTGTATAAGACCTGTTCTACCAGTTTCCCTGGAGCACAGAGTGACATCTTTTACCCTAAATTACCTTCAGTGGGTGTCAAAGGTCATCAGCTGCAGCTGCATAGGGTTCAATCTCTGCAGAGGCAGATGGCAAATGCCTTTGTTGCTGTTGTTGTCTTGACAAGTGCCAATTCGCAGTTGACAGGCAAGTGCCAATTTGTAGTTGACAACATTCTCATTAAATGTTACCATTTATGTCAATCTGAATAATTTTTTTTTCTTAAAAATACTGAGTTGTTTATTTTGCCTGTTTTAAAAACTTTTTAAAATTTTGTATTAGGGTATAGCCAATTAACAATGTTGTCATGGTTTCAGGTGAACAATGAAGGGACTCAGCTATATGTATACATGAATCTTCTCCCCCAAACTCCCCTCGCATCAAGATTGCCTCATAGCACTGAGCAGTGTTGCATAGACTATACTGTAGGTCCTTGTCGGTTATTCAGTTTAATATAGCAGTGTGTACATGCCCAGCTAAAAGTCCCTAGCTGTCTCTTCCCCCTATTCCTCCCCGCTGGCAGCCATAAGTTCATTCTCTAAGTCTGTGAAATGTTTTTCTGTTTTATAGGTATTTATTTTGCTTTTGGACTACCATGGTGGCTCAGGCTGTAAAGAATCCACCTGCAATGCAGAAGACTCAGGTTTGATCCCTGGGTTGGGAAGATTCCCCTGGAGAAGGGAATGACAACCAGCTAGAGTATTCTTTCCTGGGAAATCCATGCACAGAGGAGTCTGGAGGGCTACAATTCATGGGGTTACAGAATCAGACATGACCGCGTGACTAACACTTACTTATTTACTTATTTTGCTTTTACCAATCAAAGTAGAAAGGATATATTTGTGGAATATCACAATGATTGAATCCTTATTTGTCTGCCATTCTTAACAGAAGTGATTATCAGTATTCAAATATATGAAGCAACTAAAGAAGTAGAATAAACAGATGTCTGAGAGAACACAATCTTGGGTTAAATGGTAAAGGAGAAAACAAAATTTTAATACAAATCATATCAATTATATCTGTCTTATTGAAATCTGAATCTTTCAATCATAAAATGAATCCAATTTGTTGTCTTACATGGAGAAAGGACTCTCTCCTGCTATTTAGGCAAGAATTTCCATAAAAATTCAAGTATAGTCAGCAAGTTAAGAATGTGAGTAAATTCAGTACTCTGATATGTTATCAAGTGAAAACGTAAGGTTTTTCTTTTTGTGAGAGGATAATTATTACATTGAAACATGGTGGGTAAAATATTTGGTCATGTTTCCCATTTCCATTTTCTCTTTTCATACTTGCTGATCTGTATGAAACTTAAAAATACACTGTATTTTGATATGGTTCACTAAAATTTTGAGAGAAAATTTTTTTGCTCTAAAAGGGATGAGCCAAGATGCTTTCCATAGTATGAATTATTAAAACTCTACCCCCATCTAGGGGATAATCATTGTATCAAGCAATAAAGTCTCATATTTCAAAACTTGGAAATAGTATATATTTCCTAACTTAAATTTGTAAACAGAATATTAACCTTGAGAAGGGCAACAAGTCAAATTCATTATAGCCAAATGGACTTGGCAGCAAATGATTGTTTGTTGGCTACAGCTATTAAAGTTGTCCTAAATTAATAATTACTTATTTTTGTCATAGAAAAATTTCAGTATAAAATTTAAGGAACAATTATTTGATACCAAATAAAATTTAGAAAGAAATATAATAAAACACCATTGAATATATAAAAACTTCTTGTATCCCAATATCTCAAAACTCTTGTTTGTATATAATATAGACTCGTTAGGAAAGACTCTGATGCTGGGAAAGTTTGAATGCAAAAGGAGAAAAGGGCAGTGAAGGATAAGATGTTTGGATGGCATCATAGACTCAATGGTCATGGATCTGAGCAAACTCTAGGAGATAGTGGAGGACAGGGAAGCCTGACATGCTCCAGTCCATGGGGTTGCAGAGTCAGATATGACTTAGTGACTGAACAACACCAACGGTTACATTTATACATTTACATTTCATACATAATGTTTATATATATATGTACATTATATATTTACAGAAATAATATAGAGTTAAAAATCTGCTATAAGAGATTATTAGCTTTCAATACCAGATAAGGTTAAAATATCAGATAAAGCATAAATGTGTACTGAAAATACACGATGTCTGATAAAGTTACCAACTAGGTTAGGGAAGGGAAGATGCAAATCTTAAATCTGAAGTTTTGCCTTTATTCTTCTCCAGACATCTACTTTAAAGACAGAATGATTTGCAACACACCTGAAAATAATCTGAAGACTGTTCCTCTAATTACCAACTGGCTAATTAATAGAGACATTTTATTGGAAAAGCTTCAACTGTAACTCACCTTCAAGACCACAATTTACTTGCACCATACAGCCAAGATTCTGGAGAACTTATGTAATCTTAGCCATTAAGATTGTGGGATTTACATAAAAAGTAAAGCCAAGTTGGAAAAGATTGATTTGGGATGATAAAAAACTTAATTGAAGGGCATTGCCCATTTGTCATTTCAAACAGAACTTCTGTAACTCCATCTAAAGCTGAATATGCAGAACTGACTCGAGGAAATTCACACCTCTCAAACTAGACTTGTAGGAAAGAGAGGTGTCCTTTGATATCTCTACTTCCCTTTCTTTTCTTATTTAACTCCTTTTAACCAACTTATTTACACAATTATGTTTTATGATATTATCTATTGAATCTCTCCAATAGTCAATTTATTTTTTTTCCTCTTTTTTTTAATTTTTTTTTATTTTTTTACACGAACTCCCAAACATGAACCCCCCTCCCACCTCCCACCCCACATCTTCCCTCCAGATCATCCCCATACACCAGCCCCAAGCATCCTGCATCCTGCATTGAACATAGACTGGCAATTCATTTCTTACATGATAGTATACATATTTCAATGCTATCCTCCCAAATCATCCCTCCCTCTCCCTCTCCCTCTCCTTCTCCCTCAGAGTCCATAACTCCGCTCTACACATCTGTATCTCTTTTGCTGTCTTACATACAGGGTCCTCATTACCATCTTTCTAAATTCCATATATATGTGTTAGTATACTGTATTGGTGTTTTTCTTTCTGGCTTACTTCACTCTGTATAATTGGTTCCAGTTTCATCCATCTTATTAGAACTGATTCAAATGTATTCTTTTTAATGGCTGAGTAATACTCCATTGTGTATATATACCACAG
>SJYX01010381.1:22310-50253 GCA_006410675.1 Oreotragus oreotragus | reverse complement strand
ATAATACAATCTTCAATTTTATTTTATATTTAGTTGATCCTGAATTGATATTGAACTAATTTATAGTTTGATTACCTTAAAGTTAGCATTTCCATAATTCACCTGGTACTACAAGTATTTTTTTTTAACTTAAATTATTAATGTTACAACTTTGAGTCTTAATCTTTATGTAAAAAATCTGCCTGCAGTTCCAGAGACATGGCTTCAGTTCCTGAGTTGGGAAGATGCCCTGGAGAAGGGAATGGCTATCAACTAACTCCAGTATTCTTGCCTGTAGAATTCCATAAACAGACAAATCTGGTAGGCTGCTGTCCGTGGGTTCACAAAGGGTTGTACAGAAATGAGTGTATAACTCTTTCACTTTTTCACTAAATATTTATATAAAGAAATTATAACTAACTTCAATATATAATATAAATTATATCTCTGTTTTTATTATTTATAAATAGAATGGCATGTTTGTAATTATTTTTAAAATATAAAATTTTGTCTCCATATACATATGGTTTTATATTTTGGTAATCAGCTGTAGAATGAAAGAGAGTGACAATAGTTAATTTTTGTACTTCTTGATATAAAATACTCACATGTCATATAATGATAAAACACATCTGAAATAACATCTCCTAGATGGTATAAGTCATACATATTGATGGATTTGTTTGGTCAAGACAGTCTGAATTTTTCTACAAGTAGCAAAAATGATCTTGTATTTAACTACTTCAAAGTGATAAAGCTAGAATAATTTTGAGAAATAATTCTTGGACTCTCTGAATTTTATATAACTGGATTAAAAGATTTGAAGTAATATATTAATTTAAAAAAACAGTTTTTGCCATGAACATATTATTTAGTGGATATTCTCTTTTGTGTCTTAACCAACTTTTTTTTTTTTTAAGTGTGGCCTTTTTTGCACAATGACAAAGTGGTTCCTCAGTTGGTGTCATATTTTTAAGTCATAGTGGCAATTTTGTACTAAACCTTGAGGATTAATTTTCCTTGTAAAATACAAAATGCAGTTTAATATAGGACATATGTCATTCAGAACATAGTGCTTTTCTTATGAAGCAATAAAAAAGTAATTGGAGGCTGAGCAGCTTATAGATGTTCATATAAATGTATTAAAAAGGAATGTGGGTCAGCTATGAACTTTTGCATTTCTTAATATAGAAACAGAAGTTGCACTCAACCATGAGGGAGGAGAGTTTTTTTTTTTCTTTTTTTTTTTTTTCCAGAAAATGCAATCACATATTTAAGATCTCCTTCACCTCTGTTTCAAAAGAAATTTCATTCATAACTTTGACCAAATTGGAAAAAAATTATCATTTTACAAAATTTCTGATAGAAAAGTTTTATTTAATGGTTTCTTTGAAGATATGTTTGTCACTATATGTCTTCCCAATAAAACTATCTAAAGTGAAGAATAATCTATAGTCCTGATCTCTTAAATTACTTGATTCCTTATAAATGTTTAGAGCCACTAGATTTTCATCACTGTGTGACAGTTTTTATGATTTTATTTGAAAAACGAACTTCCATTTATTCAAATTTGCCAAATTTATTAAATCTAAAAGTCTCTTTTTAAATGTCTGAGGATTAAATTTTTTGATGAATTAATTTTTTGTATTTTTAATTAACTTCATCATTGTTATGGAAGAGTTATCAAACTTAATGATCTTTTCAAAATAGCTATTTTTTTGTTTTAATTTTACTATATCATACGTTTCACTTATATTTTAATCAATGTATATTATTTTATTATTTCCTTATTCTGTGTTTTATTCTTGATTCAATTTTTTCCTGGCATTTTGAAGTGGAATATTTTGTCAATGATTACCGACTTACCTACCTTATTTCATTTTAAATATGCCCAATTGAGTCAAAAATTAAACCCTGAGCATAGTGTAACTTCATCCCACAAGATTTATATGTTATGTATTATATTTTGTTAAAGTTTTAAATATTTCTTATAAATTATAGGTTACTTATGTGATTTATTCCGAATGGATGACTTATTTTTTTTGATATTTATTCCTATCTTAATCCACTGTAAAAAGAGAACATACTTTAACAATTTCAATAATTTATTACACCAGCATATAGTTAGTTTTGNTTATATTTTGTTAAAGTTTTAAATATTTCTTATAAATTATAGGTTACTTATGTGATTTATTCCGAATGGATGACTTATTTTTTTTGATATTTATTCCTATCTTAATCCACTGTAAAAAGAGAACATACTTTAACAATTTCAATAATTTATTACACCAGCATATAGTTAGTTTTGGTAAATATATCATACGTCATTGAAAACAATGGGAGTTCTTTCTATTGTACACACTATGTATAATTTAGATAATATATTCTATGTAGTTTAGATATTTTATATTCCTACTTATTAGCATTATTTTATTTTATTCTTTTACAATCTTATCCACTCCTGAGAGATGTGTTAGTCAATAGTATGTTTAAGAATGTATTCTCATCTAATTGATTTTGTCAATATTGGGGATATTTTTTCTGAGTGGAGGAAAATTAGATTTCATAAAGACAAAATATTTCAGGACTCATTAGGAAAATCTACAAATTATTTATTATAGATAAAACTGTTAACTGGAATATAAACCTTGAAATATAATGCAGTATTCCATAAGAAAATTGGAGATATTTGAACTAACTTATTTTTAACAAATATTTAAATCACTTCTTATAATATTTTTCAGTGATATCTTTAAAATTTAGAACTTAAAGTCATTTCTTTTAGGGAGGTAAATGGTTATAAATAAACAATTAGGTATTTGATAAAATATTTTAAAAAATTTATATGTGGCCAGTCTATTGAACAAAGTAAAACAAACTATTTATCTCATATAATGATTCAATATGTTATATAACACCTGAGTAGGTGAGTTAATATCTTTACTACATATTGATAGTATAAGCTATTATTTTTAAAAAAGGAATTACATATGGGAAATAAATGGAAGTAAGCACAAAGAGTATTACAGTTACTTACTCCACCACAGATGTCTCAGAGAAGAAATAATCTAAGTCAAATCTTCTTGGAGAAGAATAATGCACCATATCAGTTCAGTTCAGTTCAGCTCAGGTGCTCAGTCATGTCCAACTCTTTGTGACCCCATTGGCTGCAGTATGCCAGCCTTCCCTGTCCATTTACAACCCTTGGAGATGGTCACACTCATGTCCATCAAGTCAGTGATGTCATCCAATCATTTCATTCTCTGTCATCCCCTTCTTGTCCCACATTCAGTCTTTCCCAGCATCAGGGTCTTTTTCAATGAGTCATTCCTCCACATCACGTGGCCAAAATATTGGAGTTTCAGCTTCAACATCAGTCTTTCCAATGAATAGTCAGGACTGATTTCCTTTAGGATTGACTAGTTTGATCTTCTTACAGTCCAGGGGACTCTGAAGAGTCTTCTCCAACACCACAGTTCAAAAGCATCAGTTCAGTGATCAGCTTTCTTTATAGTCCAAATTTCACATCCTACATGACTACTGGAAAAACCATAGCTTTGACTAGACAGACCTTAAATGGCAAGACAATCTCTCTGCTTGTTAATATGCTGTCCAGGTTGGTCATAGTTTTTCTTCCAAAGAGCAAGTGTCTTTAATTTCATAGATGCAGTCACCATCTGCAGTGATTTTGGACCCCAAGAAAATAAAGTCTGTCACTGTTTACATTGTTTCCCTACCTATTTTCCATGAAGTGATGGGACTGGATGCCACAATCTTAGTTTTCTGAATGTTGAGTTTTAAGCCAGCTTTTTCGCTCTCCTCTTTCACTTTCATCAAGAGGCTCTTTAGTTCTTCTTCACTTTCTGCCATAAGGGTGGTGTCATCAGCTTATCTGAGGTTATTGATATTTCTCCTGGAAATCTTGATTCCAGCTTGCTCTTCATCCAGCACAGCATTTCACATGCTGTACTCTGCATATAAGTTAAATAAGCAGGGTGACAATATACAGCCTTGATGTACTCCTTTCCCAATTTGGAACCAGTCTGTTGTTCCATGTCCGGTTCTAACTGTTGCTTCTTGACCTGCATACAGATTTCTGAGGAGGCAGGGAAGGTGGTCTGGTAGTCCCTCCTCTTTAAGAATTTTCCACAGTTTGTTGTGATCTACACAGTCAAAGATTTGGTGTAATCAATAAAGCAGAAGTGGATGTTTTTCTGGAATTGTTTTTTCATAGATGCAACAGATGTTAGCAATTTGATTTCTGGTTCCTCTATCTTTTCTAAATCCAGCTTGAACACCTGAAAATTCATGTTTCACATACTGTTGAAGCCTTGCTTAGAGAATTTTGAGCAAAACTTTGTTAGCCTTTGACCTGCTTCATTGTGTACTACAAGGACAAATTTGCCTGTTACTCCAGGTATCTCTTGACTTCCTACTTTTGATTTCCAGTCCCCTATGATGAAAAGGACATCGTTTTTGGGTGGTAGTTCCAGAAGGTCTTGTAGGTCATCATAGAACCGTTCACTTTCAGATTCTTCAGCATTTTGGTTGGGGCATAGACTTGGATAACTGTGATACTGAATGATTTGCCTTGGAAATGAACAGCGATAATTCTGTTGTTTTTGAGATTGTATCCAAGTACTGCATTTCAGACTCTTTTGTTTGCTATGAAGGCCACTCCATTTATTCTAAGGGATTCTTGATCACTGTAGTAGTTATAATGGTCATATGAATTGAACTCACCCATTCCAGTCCATTTTAATTCACTAATTCCTAAAATGTTGATGCTCACTCTTGCCATCACCTGTTTGACCACTTCTAATTTACCTTGATTCATGGACCTAACATTCCAGGTTTCTATGCAGTACTTCTCTTTACAGCATTGACTTTACTTCCATCACAGGTCACATCCACAACCGGGTATTGTTTTCACTTTGGCTCTGTCTTTTCATTCTTTCTGGGGTTATTTCTCCACTCTTCTCCAGTAGCATATTGGGCACCTACTGACCTGGGGAGGTCATCTTTCAGTGTCATATATATTTTGCCTTTTCATACTGTTCATGAGGTTCTCAAGGCAAGAATACTGAAGTGGTTTGCCATTCTCTTCTCCAGTGGATCACATTTTGTCAGAAATCTCCATCTTGAGCGGCCCTGCGTAGCATGGGTCATAGGTAGCAATAGTGGCAAAGAACCAGCCTGCCAGTGCAGGAGACATAAGAGATAAGGGTTTGATCTCTGGGCCAGGAGGATCCCCTGGAGAAGGGAATAGCAACCCACTCCAGTATTCTTTCCTGGAGAACTCCATGGACAGAGGCTACAGTCCATGGAACATCAAAGACTGAACGACTAGCAACATATCAGAATTCATAATAAACATTCTAATGGCATTTACCAGTGGAATGTTACTACAGGGTCTTGATTTACAAAAAGCTTTAGCAGGCATATATTTTCCATCAAGTAACCTATCATAAATAAATTTGTCCTTATGGGTTTATAGTGTGCCTAATTAGAGAGTGAGGGATAGTCGAAAAAGCCTATTGCTTTGACTAATTAATAGCTGAAAACTACTGAAATTCTAAAATCAAAATCGTTTCCTTTTGGGTAGTAATGTCAATGCTTACACTCCCCAGAACAAACATCTGTTAAGTCTCAAAAATTGAGTCTAAAAGTAGGAGAAAAAGGCATTTTGGTAGAGCTGTCATGGGTTGTGACAAAATCATTAAATGGTCATCTTTATGATCATCATAATTATAGCATATTCAAAAGCAGAGACATTACTTTGCCGACTAAGGTCCATCTAGTCAAGGCTATGATTTTTCCAGTAGTCATGCGTGGATGTGAGAGTTGGACTGTGAAGAAGGCTGAGCACCAAAGAATTTATGCTTTTGAACTGTAGTGTTGGAGAAGACTCTTGAGAGTTCCTTGGACTGCAAGGAGATCCAATCAGTCCATTCTAAAGGAGATCAACCCTGGGATTTCTTTGGAAGAAATGATGCTAAAGCTGAAACTCCAGTACTTTGGCTACCTCATGCAAAGAGTTGACTCATTGAAAAGACTCTGATGCTGGGAGGGATTGGGGGCAGGAGGAGAAGGGGACAACAGAGGATGAGATGGCTGGATGGCATCACGGACTCGATGGACATGAATCTGAGTGAAATTTGGGAGTTGGTAATGGACTGGGAGGCCTGGTGTGCTGCGATTCATGGGGTCACAAACAGCCAGACATGACTGAGTGACTGAACTGAACTGAACTGAAGGTTAATTGGCCCATGGTTTCCTGCTACAACTCATTATTATTCAGTATCCCCTCTACTAATAATCTAATTTCAGCTAGCATTCCACCTCCATGTGAGGCTCACTATTGTCTCTTCTTCACATAGTCTCCTCTTTATGGGTAAATTTTCAATGTATAATCAACTCAAAAACATATGTTTTATAAATGGACAACTTGCCATTGAGAGTCCTTGATAACTGTGGTCCAGGTAAAGAAATAGAATATCACCCACACTGAAGAAGCCACACTAATTTTACATCCCGATACCTATTAACTGATGATAACAGCCATGTTACTTTCTAGCAGTATCTCAGCTTTCTCTAGTTTAACATATAAATTGAATTATAAGATATACATACTTTGTGTGATTTATTTCCTCAATATTATCTCATGAGTTATCTTTGCTAACTATAAGTTTATTTTGTTAATTTTCCATCATTGCACTATCCATGAACATTTTGTCTGTTTTCAGCTATTTGTCATTATAAATAATGCTGCTCTGAACATTCTTATAATCTCAGTATTCATGAACACTTACATGTACCTACAAGTAGAATTATCAATCTTGAGTGAATGTATTATTAAATTTACTAAAAAGGTTTTCAGACATTGCTCTACTGATTTATAATCCCATAAGCAATGTTTGAGTTCCAGTCATTTCACACCCAATGCTCATTATCATAGGCCTTTAAATTTTATTTGGGAGTATTTAGTGGTATCTTGTATTTGTTTTAATTTTCATTAATGACATCATGTGTTTCCATTGATTTGTTTTTAATTTACATTAGCACAATTTATAATAAGATGAAGCATCTTTTCAAACATTTGGTCATTTGGATATGCTGTTTAATTAAGTGCCTTTGAAAACTTCTAGCTCTTTTTTCTATTTTAATGTGTTTTCCTGTTGATTTGTAAAATATTTTCATGTTTTCTGAAAAAAGTCTCCTTTAAATTTTACTCCATGTTGAAGTTTTGATGTTGTCAATTTTAATGTATTTCAATTTATCAGTATTTTCTTTATGTTGAGTGTTATCTGATTTCTGTTTAAAAAATATAGTTTTCTCCCTCAGATTCATAAATTAGCTATTTCCAAAATAATTATTAATATCAAACCACCTGTATCACTCTTCATCCTGTTCACAGTGACAGTTGTTCACTTTCTTTGCTGAACCCAGGGTAGGCAAGGCACGGGATAAGAGCTGGGAAGGAGACTAGAGGAACTCTAGGAATTGCAGACACATTTATTCTCTCCCCTGGCACTGCAGTTATAATACAGCCTCTCTCCTGGCTCACGAAGCAGCTGTAGCAGCAGCCACAACATAACCAGAACAAAGCCATAACATAGCCATGACATCATCTCATATAATATAATCATGATGTTGGTCCATTATAGCACCGATGTGGCAGTAGCCAGAGCTTTCATGGTGAGGCTCCTTCAGGCATTCCACACAAAGCAGCTCCTGACCAAGAGAGTCCCTCCTGAGGTGCATGTGCAAAGCTATAAGTGATCTCAGCTATTACAGAAACATTATTTACAAAACAGTGGGGCAAGAGCTAGAGGCTGTGGACTGAGAGAGGCTGAACACACCATCTTGGTCAATTTGCTCTCTCCCCATGCCACCCAATACTCAGTGGCCTAAATCAACGATATTTAAGTTTTGTTAACAAGTATAAGGAGGGTTATGTCCCTTGGACTGCAAGGAGATCCAACCAGTCCATTCTGAAGGAGATCAGCCCTGGGATTTCTTTGGAAGGAATGATGCTAAAGCTGAGACTTCAGTACTTTGGCCACCTCATGCGAAGAGTTGACTCTTTGGAAAAGACTCTGATGCTGGGAAGGATTGGGGGCAGGAAAGGGAACTACAGAGGATGAGATGGCTGGATGGCATCACGGACTTGATGAGCGTGAGTCTGAGTGAACTCTGGGAGATGGTGATGGACAGGGAGGCCTGGCGTGCTGCGATTCATGGGGTTGCAAAAAGTCAGACACTACTGAGCAACTGAACTGAACTGAACTGAACTGATAAGGAGGGTTAGTGTTGGCAGGGTGACACTGCTTCTCATTGCACACATGTGTTGCAGCTGTGTTGCCTGTGCTTCAGCTCAGCTGGGATGGCCCCCCAAGTGCCTCTCATCCTCCCCCTAGAACTAGAAGGCTTGCTGGTGTGTCTTCTTTAGGCAGAGCAGAGTAGAAGATGAAACAGTCACGCCTGCTAAGTGCTAAGCTTGCAATTGGAATCTTGTCACTTCCAGATCATTCAATTAACAAAGCAAGTCAAATAGTCACATCCAAAGTCAAGAGGGGAGAACAGGTGAATGTACTTCATTCTTTTAAGAAAGAGAAATTGCAAAAGCATGCCAAAACTTGGGTTAGTAATTAAATATATTTCTTCAAATAGTATTCTCATATACCATCTAATATAATACTTATTTTTAACATTCCCTTTTAGATATAAATTCTACTTAAATCCAATTTCTGTGAAAGGTGGAAGTATGAATCAAGTTTAATTTATGTTTCATATGGATATTGCAGTTTAGTAATTACCACTTATTGAAAAGGCAGGCTTTCTTAATGCTGCTCTGAAAGGCCATTTTTAAAATATCGGCCTATTTCTGGTTTCTTAGTAATATATGGTGGGCTATATGTGTTTACTAGTGACAAACCCATGTTAAAATTATTTAATTGTTATAGCTTTAACAAAAATATCTGGTAGAGTAAATCTATTGTTTACATTTTTCAAGAATATTTCTACTCTACTAGGAGCAATATATTGTGCATAAAATTTAGAATCAGATATTCAGAATCTACCAAAACACTTGATAGGGTTTTCTGATTGGGATTACATTGAATCAGCAAATAAAATTGAGGAAACTTAAATTCTCACAATGAACTGACAGTACTTTAAACAATCATCCATTGAGTTAGATTTTCATTAATGTTGTGCAATCCTTCTGCTGTGCTGCTAAGTCGCTTCAGTTGTGTCCAACTCTGTGCGACCCCATAGACGGAAGCCCACCAGGCTCCCCCATCCCTGGAATTCTCCAGTCAAGAACACTGGAATGTGTTGCCGTTTCCTTCTCCAATGCATGAAAGTGAAAAGGGAAAGTAAAGTCGCTCAGTCGTGTCCGACTCTTAGTGACCTCGTGGACTGTAGCCCACCAGGCTCCTCCATCCATGGGATTTTCCAGGCAAGAGTACTGGAGTGAGGTGCCATTGCCTTCTCCGAATGTCGTGCAATAAGGCTTTCTAATTTTCTATTCAGATTCTGGCATATCTTTTGTTAGAATTTTTACATATGTATTTATCATTTTTCACTCAGTTGTATTATATCATTTTTAAGAGCTGTTTTGTATCACTGACATATATAAATATATTGATTACTACTATTGACCTTGCAACAATTAACTTTTTAGATCCATTTAAATGAAAATTGCTCATAGATTCTTTACACTTTTTAAAGAATAGATCATACTATCTTCTAGTAATAACAATCTTTTAAAATTTATTTTATCTTCTTTATCTTCTTCATCTACTGCTTTGACTACAGCCACTAGTACAATGCTGAATCTTACTGGTCTCAGAGAGAAATCTGGCTATTTTGTAAAGTATAAATGAATTCAATCTATTTTCCTGCTCAAAAACCCTAATGTTTTCCCATTAACAGTTAATAAAATTTAAATAGTAATGGGACTTTGGTTACCATTAACCTTTTCTTTTACATATATCTCTTGATTATCCATTTAATTATATTTGAAGATTTGTGTTTTTTTAAATTACTTTTGCGCATTTTACAAATATGAGCATAGTACTCTTGGTGGGCAGTGAATGTTGAACAGTTTCCTCTATCTTGCTATGATCTTTCACACCTGGATGTTTAACAGTTGCTCTTTTTCCTAGTATTTTGTTTTAATTTTTGGCATGGCATTACTATTTTGCAGAAGAACTTGCAAAATAGCACTTTTGAATTGCACTTAAAGATAATATCTTGAATAATCATAGGGCATTGTAAACACAAGGGAAATGATGTGATTATAGTATGATTATCTGGGATACAACTTATCTGGATTTCATCAGGTTTGACATGCACTATTTTGGGGAGTGGAATGGATGTGCCTGCAAAGTTTTGTCACAAAAATATGTTGTTGTTATTCAGTCACCCAGTTGTGTCTGTGCAACCCCATGGACTGCAACACACTACATAAATAGAATGTATTTGAATAACTGCCACCATAGCAATATATAGTTTCCATGCATCAAAACACAGAAATTCTCTGACATTAATCCTTAATTGTTGAACCTTTACACTAATCCTAAACTCCAGCAAGCACTTATCTGTGACCATTATTATAATTTTCTGTCTTTGAGAATATTGTGTATATGGAATAATTCAGTACATAACCTTTGAAATTGACTTTTGCACTCAGCATAAAGCCATTGCAATCCATTAAGTCCTCATTTGTATCAATACTTTGTCCCTTTTTGTCCCTGAGTAGTATTCCACTGTATGACTGTAAAGAATTAGAAGGACCTTTGGGTTGTTTTCAGTTTTGATAATTATACCTGAAGCTGCTGTGAACACCCATATATAGCCCTTAATATGAGTACTTTCCCAGTAATTTCACATTTCTCAGGCTCTCTTCATTATTTGAGATCTGTAATAAAATGAAACATAATAATTAAGATATAATAATAGTACTTTTGGTTTTTCCTGGTGGCTCAGATGGTAAAGAATCCACCTGCAATGCAGGAGGCAGAGACTCAACCCCTGGTTTGGGAAGATCTCCTGGAGAAGGGACTGGTTATCCAGTATAGTATTCTTGCCTGGAGAATCCCATGGACAGAGGAGCCTTGCAGGCTACAGCCCATGGGGTCACAATTTTATGAACAGAGGAGTCTGGAAGGCTGTAGTCCATGGGTCTTAAAGAGTTGGACACAACTGAGCAAGTAACACTTTACTGCTTTTGAATATTTTCCATATTGTATATTCGTATGTACATATATATTGTTGTTATTCAGTCACTAA
The DNA here is from genome assembly GCA_006410675.1 of Oreotragus oreotragus. Lineage (NCBI taxonomy): Eukaryota > Metazoa > Chordata > Mammalia > Artiodactyla > Bovidae > Oreotragus > Oreotragus oreotragus. Next base: position 38,976 of record SJYX01010381.1, on the reverse strand, counting down.
ATAATGCCTGTGTCTTCGTGACCTCATGAACTGTAGCCTGCCAGACTCCTCTGTCCATGGGTTTTCCAAGCAAGGATATTGGAATAGGTTCCCATTTCTTTCTCCAGGAGATCCTAAACCAAGGATTGAACCTGTGTCTCTTACATTGGCAGGCGGATTCTTTATTGCTGAGCTACCAGAAAAACCTGCATATATATGTATATATAAAATGCTATATATGTGTTACTTTTTAACTCTTCCATCATACTATAAGTTCCATCTGGGAAAGGACTTCTCCATCTTATTTATCTGTGATGTACTGACACCTTGGAGAATTTTTGATGTATATTATTACTACAAATATTTAAATAGTAATTTTTTAAGTAACTGCTAAATTTTTCTTACACTTTTATAACTTTAACTCCATATATTTCAGTATTAGCTTTCATTTCCTTCTGAGCCCTTTATCTTGGTGTCACCTACTTAAAATCAAAACATATGCTTTATGTTATTACAGATACCAAGAATTATTCCAACACTTTCTTCATATGCAGATCCATATACCTCTTGAATAACTGCTATAATTTTAAACTTCAGTTCCTAAATAAACATCGTCAATGCATTTGATGGGTGACATTGTCTTCAACTCCTCAAATGTATAATGCAATTTTGGTGAAATGTCTTCCTTGTCAAAATGTTAGCTTACTATTGCTTATGCAACCTGTTGTTTTTATTTTTCTTTGAAGATTGTTATGAATAAATAATAGCAACAATGTAGAGATTTAGAAATATATTCATGAAAAAATGAGGCATAACATAAAGTATATTCATAACATAAAGCATATTCATAAGACTAGAGCTTTAATCATATTATTTTATAGAGGCAGGCAGTAAGTGATGGATGATAGTCTAGATGTGAATAAAATTTCATTTATTCTGAAATAGCTACCACTAGTTTCAGTTCAATAAAGAATATGCTAATTGTGAGGGAATACCATAAGCATTTGGCATGATGCTAATATCTCAGCTTTCTCATTTTCTATTTGAGAATAAGAACAGAATGTTTTGGATCCTCATGACTCAGACAGTAAGGAATTCACTTCCAGTTCAGGAGACCTGGGTTCGATCCCTGAGTTGGAAAGATCCCCTGAAGGAGGGCATGGCAGTCCACTCCAGTATTCTTGCCTGGAAAATCCAATGGACAGAGGATCCTGGTGAGCTGAAGCCCAAAGGGTCACACAGAGTCAGACATACCTGAAGTGATGTAACTCAAAGCACAGAAAGTTAACTAGAATAGAACCTGGTGCCAATAGCATCACAGGATTTTTTTTTTTCTTTTAACCACTTAAAGACAACTGAGATTCTGTGATGTAGGTAGATGAATACTGCATCTAAGACCATGCCTAAGCATTGTCACCTTTAATAATACATAACCTCAAAAACTGAATCTTGTCAAAAATGCACACACATTTTATATAATGCTGAATGGTTCAGTTCAGTTCAGTCACTCAGTTGTGTCCGACTCTTAGCAACCCCATGAATTGTAGCACACCAGGCCTCCCTGTCCATCACCATCTCCCGGAGTTCACTCAAACTCATGTCCATCGAGTCGGTGATGCTATCCAGCCATCTCATCCTCGGTCATCCCTTTCTCCTCTTGCCCCCAATTCCTCTCAGCATCAGAGTATTTTCCAGTGAGTCAACTCTTTGCATGAGGTGGCCAAAGTCCTGGAGTTTCAGCTTTAGCATCATTCCTTCCAAAGTTGCCAAATTCTAAAAGAGCAAATGTACAAACTTCTCCCTCTGATTGTTTCCTAAGTAACTTTCTCCAAAATAATTTGCAAATTATTTTTGGACTTTCCTTTGGATCTACCTGAAGGGTAACAAATTGCAATAACTATGTCTGTTAAGTGTTCCGTTGATAGTCAACTGTTATCTTTATAACAGTGTCTCAGTATAAAAGATACCTTTCCCTTTACTATATCTGCAAACATAAATTTAAAGACTAACACCTCTAAAATCATTTCATTAGGGAAATTTGTAACTTTAATTCATTAACTTATTAAGTATTTTTTTCTTTCAATAGGTATTTATTTAGAAGTATTTATAGCCTAATTATTCTTGTCAAGGATATTTAAAAAGAGAAAACATGGTCCCTAAAAACTCATCTTATGTGTGTATACACACATAAAGAACTGTCTCTTATACACATCTTAAGAGATAAGGGTTTGATCTCTGGGCCAGGAGGATCCCCTGGAGAAGGGAATAGCAACCCACTCCAGTATTCTTTCCTGGAGAACTCCATGGACAGAGGCTACAGTCCATGGAACATCAAAGACTGAACGACTAGCAACATATCAGAATTCATAATAAACATTCTAATGGCATTTACCAGTGGAATGTTACTACAGGGTCTTGATTTACAAAAAGCTTTAGCAGGCATATATTTTCCATCAAGTAACCTATCATAAATAAATTTGTCCTTATGGGTTTATAGTGTGCCTAATTAGAGAGTGAGGGATAGTCGAAAAAGCCTATTGCTTTGACTAATTAATAGCTGAAAACTACTGAAATTCTAAAATCAAAATCGTTTCCTTTTGGGTAGTAATGTCAATGCTTACACTCCCCAGAACAAACATCTGTTAAGTCTCAAAAATTGAGTCTAAAAGTAGGAGAAAAAGGCATTTTGGTAGAGCTGTCATGGGTTGTGACAAAATCATTAAATGGTCATCTTTATGATCATCATAATTATAGCATATTCAAAAGCAGAGACATTACTTTGCCGACTAAGGTCCATCTAGTCAAGGCTATGATTTTTCCAGTAGTCATGCGTGGATGTGAGAGTTGGACTGTGAAGAAGGCTGAGCACCAAAGAATTTATGCTTTTGAACTGTAGTGTTGGAGAAGACTCTTGAGAGTTCCTTGGACTGCAAGGAGATCCAATCAGTCCATTCTAAAGGAGATCAACCCTGGGATTTCTTTGGAAGAAATGATGCTAAAGCTGAAACTCCAGTACTTTGGCTACCTCATGCAAAGAGTTGACTCATTGAAAAGACTCTGATGCTGGGAGGGATTGGGGGCAGGAGGAGAAGGGGACAACAGAGGATGAGATGGCTGGATGGCATCACGGACTCGATGGACATGAATCTGAGTGAAATTTGGGAGTTGGTAATGGACTGGGAGGCCTGGTGTGCTGCGATTCATGGGGTCACAAACAGCCAGACATGACTGAGTGACTGAACTGAACTGAACTGAAGGTTAATTGGCCCATGGTTTCCTGCTACAACTCATTATTATTCAGTATCCCCTCTACTAATAATCTAATTTCAGCTAGCATTCCACCTCCATGTGAGGCTCACTATTGTCTCTTCTTCACATAGTCTCCTCTTTATGGGTAAATTTTCAATGTATAATCAACTCAAAAACATATGTTTTATAAATGGACAACTTGCCATTGAGAGTCCTTGATAACTGTGGTCCAGGTAAAGAAATAGAATATCACCCACACTGAAGAAGCCACACTAATTTTACATCCCGATACCTATTAACTGATGATAACAGCCATGTTACTTTCTAGCAGTATCTCAGCTTTCTCTAGTTTAACATATAAATTGAATTATAAGATATACATACTTTGTGTGATTTATTTCCTCAACATTATCTCATGAGTTATCTTTGCTAACTATAAGTTTATTTTGTTAATTTTCCATCATTGCACTATCCATGAACATTTTGTCTGTTTTCAGCTATTTGTCATTATAAATAATGCTGCTCTGAACATTCTTATAATCTCAGTATTCATGAACACTTACATGTACCTACAAGTAGAATTATCAATCTTGAGTGAATGTATTATTAAATTTACTAAAAAGGTTTTCAGACATTGCTCTACTGATTTATAATCCCATAAGCAATGTTTGAGTTCCAGTCATTTCACACCCAATGCTCATTATCATAGGCCTTTAAATTTTATTTGGGAGTATTTAGTGGTATCTTGTATTTGTTTTAATTTTCATTAATGACATCATGTGTTTCCATTGATTTGTTTTTAATTTACATTAGCACAATTTATAATAAGATGAAGCATCTTTTCAAACATTTGGTCATTTGGATATGCTGTTTAATTAAGTGCCTTTGAAAACTTCTAGCACTTTTTTCTATTTTAATGTGTTTTCCTGTTGATTTGTAAAATATTTTCATGTTTTCTGAAAAAAGTCTCCTTTAAATTTTACTCCATGTTGAAGTTTTGATGTTGTCAATTTTAATGTATTTCAATTTATCAGTATTTTCTTTATGTTGAGTGTTATCTGATTTCTGTTTAAAAAATATAGTTTTCTCCCTCAGATTCATAAATTAGCTATTTCCAAAATAATTATTAATATCAAACCACCTGTATCACTCTTCATCCTGTTCACAGTGACAGTTGTTCACTTTCTTTGCTGAACCCAGGGTAGGCAAGGCACGGGATAAGAGCTGGGAAGGAGACTAGAGGAACTCTAGGAATTGCAGACACATTTATTCTCTCCCCTGGCACTGCAGTTATAATACAGCCTCTCTCCTGGCTCACGAAGCAGCTGTAGCAGCAGCCACAACATAACCAGAACAAAGCCATAACATAGCCATGACATCATCTCATATAATATAATCATGATGTTGGTCCATTATAGCACCGATGTGGCAGTAGCCAGAGCTTTCATGGTGAGGCTCCTTCAGGCATTCCACACAAAGCAGCTCCTGACCAAGAGAGTCCCTCCTGAGGTGCATGTGCAAAGCTATAAGTGATCTCAGCTATTACAGAAACATTATTTACAAAACAGTGGGGCAAGAGCTAGAGGCTGTGGACTGAGAGAGGCTGAACACACCATCTTGGTCAATTTGCTCTCTCCCCATGCCACCCAATACTCAGTGGCCTAAATCAACGATATTTAAGTTTTGTTAACAAGTATAAGGAGGGTTATGTCCCTTGGACTGCAAGGAGATCCAACCAGTCCATTCTGAAGGAGATCAGCCCTGGGATTTCTTTGGAAGGAATGATGCTAAAGCTGAGACTTCAGTACTTTGGCCACCTCATGCGAAGAGTTGACTCTTTGGAAAAGACTCTGATGCTGGGAAGGATTGGGGGCAGGAAAGGGAACTACAGAGGATGAGATGGCTGGATGGCATCACGGACTTGATGAGCGTGAGTCTGAGTGAACTCTGGGAGATGGTGATGGACAGGGAGGCCTGGCGTGCTGCGATTCATGGGGTTGCAAAAAGTCAGACACTACTGAGCAACTGAACTGAACTGAACTGAACTGATAAGGAGGGTTAGTGTTGGCAGGGTGACACTGCTTCTCATTGCACACATGTGTTGCAGCTGTGTTGCCTGTGCTTCAGCTCAGCTGGGATGGCCCCCCAAGTGCCTCTCATCCTCCCCCTAGAACTAGAAGGCTTGCTGGTGTGTCTTCTTTAGGCAGAGCAGAGTAGAAGATGAAACAGTCACGCCTGCTAAGTGCTAAGCTTGCAATTGGAATCTTGTCACTTCCAGATCATTCAATTAACAAAGCAAGTCAAATAGTCACATCCAAAGTCAAGAGGGGAGAACAGGTGAATGTACTTCATTTTTTTAAGAAAGAGAAATTGCAAAAGCATGCCAAAACTTGGGTTAGTAATTAAATATATTTCTTCAAATAGTATTCTCATATACCATCTAATATAATACTTATTTTTAACATTCCCTTTTAGATATAAATTCTACTTAAATCCAATTTCTGTGAAAGGTGGAAGTATGAATCAAGTTTAATTTATGTTTCATATGGATATTGCAGTTTAGTAATTACCACTTATTGAAAAGGCAGGCTTTCTTAATGCTGCTCTGAAAGGCCATTTTTAAAATATCGGCCTATTTCTGGTTTCTTAGTAATATATGGTGGGCTATATGTGTTTACTAGTGACAAACCCATGTTAAAATTATTTAATTGTTATAGCTTTAACAAAAATATCTGGTAGAGTAAATCTATTGTTTACATTTTTCAAGAATATTTCTACTCTACTAGGAGCAATATATTGTGCATAAAATTTAGAATCAGATATTCAGAATCTACCAAAACACTTGATAGGGTTTTCTGATTGGGATTACATTGAATCAGCAAATAAAATTGAGGAAACTTAAATTCTCACAATGAACTGACAGTACTTTAAACAATCATCCATTGAGTTAGATTTTCATTAATGTTGTGCAATCCTTCTGCTGTGCTGCTAAGTCGCTTCAGTTGTGTCCAACTCTGTGCGACCCCATAGACGGAAGCCCACCAGGCTCCCCCATCCCTGGAATTCTCCAGTCAAGAACACTGGAATGTGTTGCCGTTTCCTTCTCCAATGCATGAAAGTGAAAAGGGAAAGTAAAGTCGCTCAGTCGTGTCCGACTCTTAGTGACCTCGTGGACTGTAGCCCACCAGGCTCCTCCATCCATGGGATTTTCCAGGCAAGAGTACTGGAGTGAGGTGCCATTGCCTTCTCCGAATGTCGTGCAATAAGGCTTTCTAATTTTCTATTCAGATTCTGGCATATCTTTTGTTAGAATTTTTACATATGTATTTATCATTTTTCACTCAGTTGTATTATATCATTTTTAAGAGCTGTTTTGTATCACTGACATATATAAATATATTGATTACTACTATTGACCTTGCAACAATTAACTTTTTAGATCCATTTAAATGAAAATTGCTCATAGATTCTTTACACTTTTTAAAGAATAGATCATACTATCTTCTAGTAATAACAATCTTTTAAAATTTATTTTATCTTCTTTATCTTCTTCATCTACTGCTTTGACTACAGCCACTAGTACAATGCTGAATCTTACTGGTCTCAGAGAGAAATCTGGCTATTTTGTAAAGTATAAATGAATTCAATCTATTTTCCTGCTCAAAAACCCTAATGTTTTCCCATTAACAGTTAATAAAATTTAAATAGTAATGGGACTTTGGTTACCATTAACCTTTTCTTTTACATATATCTCTTGATTATCCATTTAATTATATTTGAAGATTTGTGTTTTTTTAAATTACTTTTGCGCATTTTACAAATATGAGCATAGTACTCTTGGTGGGCAGTGAATGTTGAACAGTTTCCTCTATCTTGCTATGATCTTTCACACCTGGATGTTTAACAGTTGCTCTTTTTCATAGTATTTTGTTTTAATTTTTGGCATGGCATTACTATTTTGCAGAAGAACTTGCAAAATAGCACTTTTGAATTGCACTTAAAGATAATATCTTGAATAATCATAGGGCATTGTAAACACAAGGGAAATGATGTGATTATAGTATGATTATCTGGGATACAACTTATCTGGATTTCATCAGGTTTGACATGCACTATTTTGGGGAGTGGAATGGATGTGCCTGCAAAGTTTTGTCACAAAAATATGTTGTTGTTATTCAGTCACCCAGTTGTGTCTGTGCAACCCCATGGACTGCAACACACTACATAAATAGAATGTATTTGAATAACTGCCACCATAGCAATATATAGTTTCCATGCATCAAAACACAGAAATTCTCTGACATTAATCCTTAATTGTTGAACCTTTACACTAATCCTAAACTCCAGCAAGCACTTATCTGTGACCATTATTATAATTTTCTGTCTTTGAGAATATTGTGTATATGGAATAATTCAGTACATAACCTTTGAAATTGACTTTTGCACTCAGCATAAAGCCATTGCAATCCATTAAGTCCTCATTTGTATCAATACTTTGTCCCTTTTTGTCCCTGAGTAGTATTCCACTGTATGACTGTAAAGAATTAGAAGGACCTTTGGGTTGTTTTCAGTTTTGATAATTATACCTGAAGCTGCTGTGAACACCCATATATAGCCCTTAATATGAGTACTTTCCCAGTAATTTCACATTTCTCAGGCTCTCTTCATTATTTGAGATCTGTAATAAAATGAAACATAATAATTAAGATATAATAATAGTACTTTTGGTTTTTCCTGGTGGCTCAGATGGTAAAGAATCCACCTGCAATGCAGGAGGCAGAGACTCAACCCCTGGTTTGGGAAGATCTCCTGGAGAAGGGACTGGTTATCCAGTATAGTATTCTTGCCTGGAGAATCCCATGGACAGAGGAGCCTTGCAGGCTACAGCCCATGGGGTCACAATTTTATGAACAGAGGAGTCTGGAAGGCTGTAGTCCATGGGTCTTAAAGAGTTGGACACAACTGAGCAAGTAACACTTTACTGCTTTTGAATATTTTCCATATTGTATATTCGTATGTACATATATATTGTTGTTATTCAGTCACTAAATAATGCCTGTGTCTTCGTGACCTCATGAACTGTAGCCTGCCAGACTCCTCTGTCCATGGGTTTTCCAAGCAAGGATATTGGAATAGGTTCCCATTTCTTTCTCCAGGAGATCCTAAACCAAGGATTGAACCTGTGTCTCTTACATTGGCAGGCGGATTCTTTATTGCTGAGCTACCAGAAAAACCTGCATATATATGTATATATAAAATGCTATATATGTGTTACTTTTTAACTCTTCCATCATACTATAAGTTCCATCTGGGAAAGGACTTCTCCATCTTATTTATCTGTGATGTACTGACACCTTGGAGAATTTTTGATGTATATTATTACTACAAATATTTAAATAGTAATTTTTTAAGTAACTGCTAAATTTTTCTTACACTTTTATAACTTTAACTCCATATATTTCAGTATTAGCTTTCATTTCCTTCTGAGCCCTTTATCTTGGTGTCACCTACTTAAAATCAAAACATATGCTTTATGTTATTACAGATACCAAGAATTATTCCAACACTTTCTTCATATGCAGATCCATATACCTCTTGAATAACTGCTATAATTTTAAACTTCAGTTCCTAAATAAACATCGTCAATGCATTTGATGGGTGACATTGTCTTCAACTCCTCAAATGTATAATGCAATTTTGGTGAAATGTCTTCCTTGTCAAAATGTTAGCTTACTATTGCTTATGCAACCTGTTGTTTTTATTTTTCTTTGAAGATTGTTATGAATAAATAATAGCAACAATGTAGAGATTTAGAAATATATTCATGAAAAAATGAGGCATAACATAAAGTATATTCATAACATAAAGCATATTCATAAGACTAGAGCTTTAATCATATTATTTTATAGAGGCAGGCAGTAAGTGATGGATGATAGTCTAGATGTGAATAAAATTTCATTTATTCTGAAATAGCTACCACTAGTTTCAGTTCAATAAAGAATATGCTAATTGTGAGGGAATACCATAAGCATTTGGCATGATGCTAATATCTCAGCTTTCTCATTTTCTATTTGAGAATAAGAACAGAATGTTTTGGATCCTCATGACTCAGACAGTAAGGAATTCACTTCCAGTTCAGGAGACCTGGGTTCGATCCCTGAGTTGGAAAGATCCCCTGAAGGAGGGCATGGCAGTCCACTCCAGTATTCTTGCCTGGAAAATCCAATGGACAGAGGATCCTGGTGAGCTGAAGCCCAAAGGGTCACACAGAGTCAGACATACCTGAAGTGATGTAACTCAAAGCACAGAAAGTTAACTAGAATAGAACCTGGTGCCAATAGCATCACAGGATTTTTTTTTTTCTTTTAACCACTTAAAGACAACTGAGATTCTGTGATGTAGGTAGATGAATACTGCATCTAAGACCATGCCTAAGCATTGTCACCTTTAATAATACATAACCTCAAAAACTGAATCTTGTCAAAAATGCACACACATTTTATATAATGCTGAATGGTTCAGTTCAGTTCAGTCACTCAGTTGTGTCCGACTCTTAGCAACCCCATGAATTGTAGCACACCAGGCCTCCCTGTCCATCACCATCTCCCGGAGTTCACTCAAACTCATGTCCATCGAGTCGGTGATGCTATCCAGCCATCTCATCCTCGGTCATCCCTTTCTCCTCTTGCCCCCAATTCCTCTCAGCATCAGAGTATTTTCCAGTGAGTCAACTCTTTGCATGAGGTGGCCAAAGTCCTGGAGTTTCAGCTTTAGCATCATTCCTTCCAAAGTTGCCAAATTCTAAAAGAGCAAATGTACAAACTTCTCCCTCTGATTGTTTCCTAAGTAACTTTCTCCAAAACAATTTGCAAATTATTTTTGGACTTTCCTTTGGATCTACCTGAAGGGTAACAAATTGCAATAACTATGTCTGTTAAGTGTTCCGTTGATAGTCAACTGTTATCTTTATAACAGTGTCTCAGTATAAAAGATACCTTTCCCTTTACTATATCTGCAAACATAAATTTAAAGACTAACACCTCTAAAATCATTTCATTAGGGAAATTTGTAACTTTAATTCATTAACTTATTAAGTATTTTTTTCTTTCAATAGGTATTTATTTAGAAGTATTTATAGCCTAATTATTCTTGTCAAGGATATTTAAAAAGAGAAAACATGGTCCCTAAAAACTCATCTTATGTGTGTATACACACATAAAGAAAGAAAGAAAAAGATCCTTTGCAGGAGATCAATGTTGAGATAATATAAACATGAAAAATGATATAACCATTAAATTTAGTAATACAAAGATTGATGACAAAGTTATGAATAAAAATTTAAATTCACTGATGTGATGTGTAATGATATACCAGTAAGAGTCAAGAAAAAGAAATCATTAGTATAGAACTTTGAAGAAATAGGATGGTAGGTAGCAGGTTACGGAAGAACAAGGAAAAAAGAAATACTTTTTGATTGAAGTTTGTGTGTGTGTGTGTGTGTGTGTGTGTGTGTGTATGTGATTTTGCTTTTTATTTTAATAGGAAAGACTAGAACCCACTTCATCATGTGAATGCAGTTGAACTGTAAAAGGAAGGTGTTGAAAATACATTTAAGTGAGGATATTCCATACCTGAGAAATTTTGTGGGTATGGTTCCAGGCACCCATGATAAAGCAAATATCATGATAAAACAAGCCACAGGAATGTACTGGTTTTCCAGTGCATATAAAAGTTATGTCTATACTACACTATAGCCTGTGAAGTATGCAATAACACTATGTTCAAAAATACACATGCCTTAGTTTAAAAATACTTTATTGCTAAAATATACTAACCATAATCTGAGCTTTCAGCAAGTTGTAATATTTTTGTTGGTGGAAAGCGCCACCTCCATGTTGATGGCTGCTGACTTCAGGATGGTGATCGCTGCAGGCTGGGGTGGCTGTGGCAATTCCTTAAAATAAGAAAATAATACATTTGCCACAACCATCGACTCTTCCTTTCATGAAAGAGTTCTCAGTAGCAGGCAATGCTGTTTGATAGCATTTAACTCACAGTGGAATGTCTCTCAAAATTGGAGTCAGTCCTCTCAAAATCTGCCACTGGTTTATCAACTAAGCTTATGTAATATTCTAAATCATTTGCTATCATGTTAACAGTTTTCATGGCATATTCATCACAAGTAGATTTCATCTCAAGAATCCAGTTTCTTTGCTCATCTATAAGAAGCAATTCCTCATTTTTAAAGTTGTATCATAAGATTGCAGAAATTAAGTTTCATCTTCAGTTTCCACTTCTAAACCTAGTTCTTGAATCCCTAAAAATCAACCATGAGGTTTGAAATCCATTTCTTCCAAACTCCTGTTAATACTAATACTTTGAATACTTCCCACAAATCACACACGTTCTTAATGGTATCTAGAATGGTGACTCTTTTCCATAGAATTTTCAGTTGACTTTGCCCAGATCCATCAGATTTGTCAGCATCTATGTCAACCTAATTTACTTCTTGATCCATGGGCTACAGATGTTGTGTTATCAGGCATAAAAACAGTGTTACTCTCCATTGTATCATAGAAAAAGTAAGATAATTTTAAAAAGACATCTATTTCTGCTTGATTGACTAAGCTAAAGCCTTTGATTGTGTGGATCACAATCAACTGTGGAAAACTTTTAAAGAGATGGGAATACTAGACCACTTTATCTGCCTCTTGAGAAACCTGTATGCAGGTTAAGAAGTGACAGTTGGAACCAGAAGGGGAACAATGGACTGGTTCAAATTTGGAAAAGAAATATGTCAAGGCTGTATATTGTTACCCTGCTTATTTAACTTATATGCAGAGTTTATCATGCAAAATACCCGACTGGATGAAGCACAAGCTGGAATCAAGATTGCCTAGAGAAATATCATGATCAGATATGCAGATGACACCACTGTTGTGGCAGAAAGTGAAGAGGAATTAAAGAGCCTCTTGATGAAAGTAAAGGAGGAGAGTGAAAANAGTTAAGCTCAATAAAATTTGCTGAGTTTAGTCACAAAGGCTACAATATATGCAATGGGAACACAGAGGATTGAGCAATTACATACATGGGAAACTAGGGAATGCTTTATTGAGAAGGTAATATATAGATGTCCCCTGAGAAATCAGTAAGAAGATTTCACAGCCATTAAGAAGGAGGAAGATTAATTTTCTAGGGAAAAGAGATAGTTCATTCAATGGTATAGGGCATGAGTTGGACAAGAAGCAGCAAGGATGGTAAGTTATCTTCTGTGGTACAATTAGAACATTCCCATCAGAGGAACTGTCATGCAAAAAAGTGAATTATTACATGCTAAAACACAGATAATATGCTCTGAGGGCCATACACCTGTTGCACATTGGGTACATCGTCCTCATTTCTGTCTTTTTTATTCAGTATCAATACCATCATTTATTTGTCCTTCTGAGGACATCTTAACCAAAATAATATAGCCAGTCTAATAAAGAGACTGCAAAGCCTTCATTTATAAATTTTATATCTCATTGTTTAAGATAATATATGTAAATTGAGCCCAAACAATGAATCTATACTGCATTCATGTTTGAAATGGAAAACTCTATAATCTCATTCACTCATTGGTTCATCTATTCACTCACTCATATTTATTCTTTTTTTTTTTTTTNGCCAGTCTAATAAAGAGACTGCAAAGCCTTCATTTATAAATTTTATATCTCATTGTTTAAGATAATATATGTAAATTGAGCCCAAACAATGAATCTATACTGCATTCATGTTTGAAATGGAAAACTCTATAATCTCATTCACTCATTGGTTCATCTATTCACTAGCTCATATTTATTCTTTTTTTTTTTTAATTTAGTCACTTCTTCAATATACTTTTATTTTTCATTTGTTGTTGTTCAGTTGCTAAGTCGAGTTTGACTTTTGGACTGCGTCATTCCAGGATTCCCTGTCCGTTATCTCCAAGAGTTTGCTCAAACTCATGACCATTGAGTTGGTGATGCCTTCTCAGCCATTTCATTCTCTGTCACTCCCTTCTCCTCCTTCCCTCAATCTTTCCCAGCATCAGGATCTTTTTCAATGAGTCAGTGTTTGCAACGGGTGCCTAAAGGATCAGAACTCCAGCCTCAGCATGTCTTTCCAATGAATATTCAGGGTTGATCTCCTTTAAGATTGACTGATCTCCTTGCAGTCCAAGGGGCTCTCAAGAATTTTCTCCAGCATCACAGTTGAAAGGCATCACTTCCTCAGCGCTCAGCCTTCTTTATTGTCCAACTCTCACATCCACACATGACTAATGGGAAAGCCACAGCTTTGACTATATGGACAATATCCCAATATATTATGCTGGGTCTGTGCATAAAGAAACTAACAGACTTAGTCCCTACCTTACAGAATTTACATGTGGGAGATGGTAGTGGGATGTGCATTCAATCAACCTTGACAAAATTAATTATTCAATTAAAATCATATTGAGTTCTACAAAGGACATGTACCTGTTGTTTTATGAAAGCATAAGTGGAGCTAAACTTTCTAAACAGAGAATATTTCCCAGAGGATGACAAAATAAAGACTGATATTATCATAAAAGAATATGGTTCCTCCTGCAGCTGCTGTTATTAATATTTAGTTCAGACTAATTATCAGAGCATTTTATCTTCCATATGCCTAATCACTATTCAGTTTGGCTGCATTTAGTCATCAATTTTAACACTTTTTTAAAAGCAAATGTGTTCATTTTAGATTCAGTACCACTCCCTCCTCTTGCCTGACATCTAGTGGAAGAGATTATCAGTGGGAAAATCACCAGGGGGAAATAAATGAAAAGATTAAAGCACACAGGAGAAACAGCAAAGGAATTATCTTTCTGAATCACTCTATTTTACAGAACGAGTAAGTGTCCACATTTCATTACTACAATACACGTATCTGTGCTTTAACTATATATTTTATTATAAGTTTAATATACTCCTTTATAAAATTCCCTAGTACTTATTTAACCATATTCTTCACTGGTTGCCTCATTGGCAGAAAAGTGATTTCAACTCACTAAAGCTTTCTTCTATTGCTAACCCTGAAGAATAAAATGTAAATATAATTTAATGTGATTCAAATGGACTTATTCAAGCTTTTCCTAGAATATGAGGATACAATTAAATAGTGTTTAATTTTTAACATTTAATTTTCAGATTCATATAAATAAGGATAAATCAACATATGAATTTCAAGGTTAAGAAATCGATTCAAATATCATACAAAACATATGCATTTTACATAGGAAGTTAACCAATGTATCACTGTAGCCAAAGTATAGAAGTTAATGTGAATAACTTAATAACTTAATAACCTTAATAACAGAGGTGAAATTTACTTCTAAGAAAATAGAAGTAATTGTTGACTTTCATAGTCTCATTACCAATATCTCTTTATTGGAAATATGAGATAAAACATGTAGCTGGTATTTGTTCTGGTATTTTAGATCCTGGAGAAGCAAATGGCAACCCATTCCAATATTCTTGCCTGGAAAATTCCATGAACAGAAGAGCCTGGTGGGCTACAGTCCATGGGGTCACAAAATGTTGGCTACGATTGAGTGACTGAGCACATTTTTAGATCCATCATTATGTGCATGTGTGCATGTACGTGTACACAAATATGTCTGCTTGCCTTTTTTTAATTAATTAATTAATTAATTTTTTTACATGAACTCCCAAACATGAACCCCTCTCCCACCTCCCACCCCACATCATCCCTCCAGATCNTTGTGTGTGTGTGTGTGTGTGTGTGTATGTGATTTTGCTTTTTATTTTAATAGGAAAGACTAGAACCCACTTCATCATGTGAATGCAGTTGAACTGTAAAAGGAAGGTGTTGAAAATACATTTAAGTGAGGATATTCCATACCTGAGAAATTTTGTGGGTATGGTTCCAGGCACCCATGATAAAGCAAATATCATGATAAAACAAGCCACAGGAATGTACTGGTTTTCCAGTGCATATAAAAGTTATGTCTATACTACACTATAGCCTGTGAAGTATGCAATAACACTATGTTCAAAAATACACATGCCTTAGTTTAAAAATACTTTATTGCTAAAATATACTAACCATAATCTGAGCTTTCAGCAAGTTGTAATATTTTTGTTGGTGGAAAGCGCCACCTCCATGTTGATGGCTGCTGACTTCAGGATGGTGATCGCTGCAGGCTGGGGTGGCTGTGGCAATTCCTTAAAATAAGAAAATAATACATTTGCCACAACCATCGACTCTTCCTTTCATGAAAGAGTTCTCAGTAGCAGGCAATGCTGTTTGATAGCATTTAACTCACAGTGGAATGTCTCTCAAAATTGGAGTCAGTCCTCTCAAAATCTGCCACTGGTTTATCAACTAAGCTTATGTAATATTCTAAATCATTTGCTATCATGTTAACAGTTTTCATGGCATATTCATCACAAGTAGATTTCATCTCAAGAATCCAGTTTCTTTGCTCATCTATAAGAAGCAATTCCTCATTTTTAAAGTTGTATCATAAGATTGCAGAAATTAAGTTTCATCTTCAGTTTCCACTTCTAAACCTAGTTCTTGAATCCCTAAAAATCAACCATGAGGTTTGAAATCCATTTCTTCCAAACTCCTGTTAATACTAATACTTTGAATACTTCCCACAAATCACACACGTTCTTAATGGTATCTAGAATGGTGACTCTTTTCCATAGAATTTTCAGTTGACTTTGCCCAGATCCATCAGATTTGTCAGCATCTATGTCAACCTAATTTACTTCTTGATCCATGGGCTACAGATGTTGTGTTATCAGGCATAAAAACAGTGTTACTCTCCATTGTATCATAGAAAAAGTAAGATAATTTTAAAAAGACATCTACTTCTGCTTGATTGACTGACTAAG
Source organism: Oreotragus oreotragus (assembly GCA_006410675.1). Taxonomy (NCBI): domain Eukaryota; kingdom Metazoa; phylum Chordata; class Mammalia; order Artiodactyla; family Bovidae; genus Oreotragus; species Oreotragus oreotragus. The sequence goes on along the minus strand of SJYX01010381.1, from coordinate 22,840 downwards.
CTAAAGCCTTTGATTGTGTGGATCACAATCAACTGTGGAAAACTTTTAAAGAGATGGGAATACTAGACCACTTTATCTGCCTCTTGAGAAACCTGTATGCAGGTTAAGAAGTGACAGTTGGAACCAGAAGGGGAACAATGGACTGGTTCAAATTTGGAAAAGAAATATGTCAAGGCTGTATATTGTTGCCCTACTTATTTAAGTTCTATGCAGAGTAAATCATGCAAAATGCTAGGCTGGATAAATCTCAAGCTGGAATCGAAACTGCTGGGAGAAATATCAGTAACCTCAGATATGCAGATGATACCACCCTAATGATAGAAAGTGAAGAGGAACTCAAGAGCTTCTTGATAAAGGTGAAAGAGAAGAGTGGGAAACTGGCTTAAAACTCAACATCCAAAAAAAAAAAAAAAAAAAATAAAGGCTGAGAGAAAGCTGCATAATGTTACTAATTTACTAGTACTACACTTTCTGAAAATACTGAACAGTGCAAACTAATATAAGACACGAGGTGTGATTCACAAAAAAAA
>SJYX01010381.1:0-22304 GCA_006410675.1 Oreotragus oreotragus | reverse complement strand
AAAAAAAAAAAAAAAAGATCATGATATCTGGTCGCATAACTTTATGACAAATAGATGGAAAAAAAGTTCACACAGTGACAGATTTTATTTTCTTGGCTTCTGAAATCACTGCATATGATGACTACAGCCAAAAAATTAAAAGATGTTTGCTCCTTGGAATAAAAGCTATGACAAATCGAGAGAAGATATTCAAAAGCAGACACATCACTTTGCCAACAAAGATCCATCTAGTCAAAGCTATGTTTTCCAGTAGTCATATATGGATGTGAGAGTTGGACCATAAAGAAGGCTAAGCACCAATGAAATGATACTTTCAAACTGTGGTCCTGGAAAAGACTCTTGAAAGTTCCTTGGACAGCAAGGAGGTTAAACCAGTCAATTCTGTAGAAAATCAGTGATGAATTTTCATTGGAAGGACTGATGCTGAAATTGAAGCTCTAATACTTTGGCCACCTGATGTGAAGAGCCAACTCATTAGAAAAGACTCTGATGCTGGGAAAGATTGAGGGCAAGAGGAGAAGGGATAGAGGATGAAATGGTTAGATGGCATCACCAACTTAATGGGCATCAGCTTGAGCAAACTCTGGGAGACAGTGAAGGATAGGGAAGCCTGCCCTGCTGTAGTCCATGTCTTAGCAACTGAAACACAATACCAACAAATCTCTTTGCACATCTCCATCAGAACTCTTGGGCGACTGAGTGCATTGTCAATGAGCACCAATAGTTTTTAAGAGATTAATTTTTCTAAGTAGTGGTTCTCAGAAATGGGCTTAAAATATTCAGCAAACCATGTTATAAACAAATGTACTGTTATACAAGCTTTGTTGTTCCATTTATAGTTCACTGGCAGAGTACAGTTTTCATAATTAATAAGAGTCCTTGGATTTCTGAGTTGATAAGTAAGCACTGGCTTCAATTTAAAGACACTAACTGCAGTAATCCCTGTAAAATATTTGGTCTGTCCTTTGAAACTTTGAAGCCAGGTGCTGACTCGTCCTCTCCAGCTATGGATGTCCTATATGACATCTTTTTCCAATAGAAAACTTTTGTCTACACTAAAAATATTTTGTTTAATATGATCACTTTTATTAATTATATTATCTAGATCTTCTTGATAACTTGCAACAACTTCTACATCAGTATTTGTTACTTCACTTTGCACTTTGTGGTTATGGAGATGGATTATATCCTTAAATCTCATTACCTCATCTCTGCTGCTGCTGCTAAGTCACTTCAGTTGTGTCTGACTCTGTGTGACCACATAGATGGCAGCCCACCAGGCTCCCCTATCCCTGGGATCCTCCAGGCAATAGTACTGGAGTGAGGTGCCATCACCTTCTCCAGCCTAATCTCTGCTAGCTTCAAACTCTCAGCCTTCATAGATTTGATGAGAGTTTGGGCTTTGCTCTAACAAGGTTTTGGTTTAATGAAATATTATAGCTGGTTTGATCTTCTCTCCAGACCACTAAAACATTATCCTTAACAGCAATAAGGTTGTGTCATTTTCTTTTCATTTGTGAGTTCACTGGAGTAAGACTTTTAATTTCCTTCTAGAACATTTTCTTTGCATTCACAACTAGGCTAACTATTTGATGCAAGAAGCCTACCCTATCTCAGCTTTCAATATGCCTCCCTCACTAAGATTAAACATTTCTAGCTTTTGGGTTAAAGTGCAAGACATGCAACTCTTTCACTTGAACACTTGGAGTTATTGTAGGGTTATGAATTATCTAATTTTAATATTACTATTTATCAGGGAAGAGGGAAGCCCAAGTAGAAGGAACCATCAGTTGGTGGAGCAGGTGGAACACACATAATATTTATAATTAAATTTGCCTCCCTATACGGGCATGGTTTGAATGGCTCCCAAAAACAATTGTAATAATAACCTCAAAGTTCAATGATTACAGATCACCATAACAAATATAATAATAATGAAAAAGCTTGAACTATTGTAAGAATTACCAAAATGTGACACAGAGACATGAACTGAGCAGATGCTGGAAGATGGTGCATCTACAGTTGCTACAAAGGTTGTCATAAATCTAGGATTTGTGAAACATACATTATCCGTGAAGAACAATAAAATGAAGCATAATGAAATGAGATACACTTGTGATAAATATGGCTGGCTCCATCATGTGCTTATTCTATTGAAATCCTAAGCCTCCCATTTAATCAGTGCACTGAAGAAAAGCTTAAAAAATAATTTCCTTTCTCTGTACAGAAGTTATTCATCCATTCTTGATACTTTTATTATCATAATATAATTTTCTCAAAATAGGAAACAGTAGATTTTTTTGTGAACATAAGTAATCAACTTTAAACTTCATATTTTAGAATTCATAACCGTGTTTTTCTGATATGAAAGACAATGTGTTAAATATCATGTTTATTAATATTAAATTTATTATTGATTGATGATTGGCAACCATGTTTATTACAGTTGAAATGTTTAGAGCTCTGGAAAGAACACAAATTCCTAAAGATGAAATATTTGTTGTGGAGTAGTAAAGACATCACATGAATTTAAAATTATGAATCAAAGGAAAATAATTCCTGGAAACTAGCAAATAAGAAATTCCGTAACTCTGAAGTTAAAGAGCTAAATATCAGATCAAAGAAGGAAAACAAGGATAAAACTCTTAAAACCTGATTATTGTCTTATACTTAAATTACATAATTTAATAGGGCTAAATCATTGATTGATTATACTATTGCAATATCTTCTCTAAATGATGATCATTAGCTCTTCCTCAGTGTAAATGTTCTTGTTACTTTATNGATCAAAGAAGGAAAACAAGGATAAAACTCTTAAAACCTGATTATTGTCTTATACTTAAATTACATAATTTAATAGGGCTAAATCATTGATTGATTATACTATTGCAATATCTTCTCTAAATGATGATCATTAGCTCTTCCTCAGTGTGAATGTTCTTGTTACTTTATCATGTATTTGACAGCTTTACTAGTTTAACTCCTGTCAAGAACTATGCAAAGTACTATAGATAAAAGATGACCACTATATAAGGGGATTCAATAGTTAGGGAGGAATATGCATACAATCAGTTAAGCTCAATAAAATTTGCTGAGTTTAGTCACAAAGGCTACAATATATGCAATGGGAACACAGAGGATTGAGCAATTACATACATGGGAAACTAGGGAATGCTTTATTGAGAAGGTAAGATATAGATGTCCCCTGAGAAATCAGTAAGAAGATTTCACAGCCATTAGAAGGAGGAAGATTAATTTTCTAGGGAAAAGAGAAGTTCATTCGATGGTATAGGGCATGAGTTGGACAAGAAGCAGCAAGAATGGTAAGTTATCTTCTGTGGTACAATCAGAACATTCCCATCAGAGGAACTGTCATGCAAAAAAGTGAATTAATACATGCTAAAACACAGATAATATGCTCTGAGGGCCATACACCTGTTGCACATTGGGTACATCGTCCTCATTTCTGTCTTTTTTATTCAGTATCAATACCATCATTTATTTGTCCTTCTGAGGACATCTTAACCAAAATAATATAGCCAGTCTAATAAAGAGACTGCAAAGCCTTCATTTATAAATTTTATATCTCATTGTTTAAGATAATATATGTAAATTGAGCCCAAACAATGAATCTATACTGCATTCATGTTTGAAATGGAAAACTCTATAATCTCATTCACTCATTGGTTCATCTATTCACTAGCTCATATTTATTCTTTTTTTTTTTTAATTTAGTCACTTCTTCAATATACTTTTATTTTTCATTTGTTGTTGTTCAGTTGCTAAGTCGAGTTTGACTTTTGGACTGCGTCATTCCAGGATTCCCTGTCCGTTATCTCCAAGAGTTTGCTCAAACTCATGACCATTGAGTTGGTGATGCCTTCTCAGCCATTTCATTCTCTGTCACTCCCTTCTCCTCCTTCCCTCAATCTTTCCCAGCATCAGGATCTTTTTCAATGAGTCAGTGTTTGCAACGGGTACCTAAAGGATCAGAACTTCAGCCTCAGCATGTCTTTCCAATGAATATTCAGGGTTGATCTCCTTTAAGATTGACTGATCTCCTTGCAGTCCAAGGGGCTCTCAAGAATTTTCTCCAGCATCACAGTTGAAAGGCATCACTTCTTCAGCGCTCAGCCTTCTTTATTGTCCAACTCTCACATCCACACATGACTAATGGGAAAGCCACAGCTTTGACTATATGGACAATATCCCAATATATTATGCTGGGTCTGTGCATAAAGAAACTAACAGACTTAGTCCCTACCTTACAGAATTTACATGTGGGAGATGGTAGTGGGATGTGCATTCAATCAACCTTGACAAAATTAATTATTCAATTAAAATCATATTGAGTTCTACAAAGGACATGTACCTGTTGTTTTATGAAAGCATAAGTGGAGCTAAACTTTCTAAACAGAGAATATTTCCCAGAGGATGACAAAATAAAGACTGATATTATCATAAAAGAATATGGTTCCTCCTGCAGCTGCTGTTATTAATATTTAGTTCAGACTAATTATCAGAGCATTTTATCTTCCATATGCCTAATCACTATTCAGTTTGGCTGCATTTAGTCATCAATTTTAACACTTTTTTAAAAGCAAATGTGTTCATTTTAGATTCAGTACCACTCCCTCCTCTTGCCTGACATCTAGTGGAAGAGATTATCAGTGGGAAAATCACCAGGGGGAAATAAATGAAAAGATTAAAGCACACAGGAGAAACAGCAAAGGAATTATCTTTCTGAATCACTCTATTTTACAGAACGAGTAAGTGTCCACATTTCATTACTACAATACACGTATCTGTGCTTTAACTATATATTTTATTATAAGTTTAATATACTCCTTTATAAAATTCCCTAGTACTTATCTAACCATATTCTTCACTGGTTGCCTCATTGGCAGAAAAGTGATTTCAACTCACTAAAGCTTTCTTCTATTGCTAACCCTGAAGAATAAAATGTAAATATAATTTAATGTGATTCAAATGGACTTATTCAAGCTTTTCCTAGAATATGAGGATACAATTAAATAGTGTTTAATTTTTAACATTTAATTTTCAGATTCATATAAATAAGGATAAATCAACATATGAATTTCAAGGTTAAGAAATCGATTCAAATATCATACAAAACATATGCATTTTACATAGGAAGTTAACCAATGTATCACTGTAGCCAAAGTATAGAAGTTAATGTGAATAACTTAATAACTTAATAACCTTAATAACAGAGGTGAAATTTACTTCTAAGAAAATAGAAGTAATTGTTGACTTTCATAGTCTCATTACCAATATCTCTTTATTGGAAATATGAGATAAAACATGTAGCTGGTATTTGTTCTGGTATTTTAGATCCTGGAGAAGCAAATGGCAACCCATTCCAATATTCTTGCCTGGAAAATTCCATGAACAGAAGAGCCTGGTGGGCTACAGTCCATGGGGTCACAAAATGTTGGCTACGATTGAGTGACTGAGCACATTTTTAGATCCATCATTATGTGCATGTGTGCATGTACGTGTACACAAATATGTCTGCTTGCCTTTTTTTAATTAATTAATTAATTAATTTTTTTACATGAACTCCCAAACATGAACCCCTCTCCCACCTCCCACCCCACATCATCCCTCCAGATCATCCCCATGCACCAGCCCCAAGCATCCTGCATCCTGCATTGAACATAGACTGGCGATTCACTTCTTACATGATAGTACACATATTTCAATGCTGTTCTCCCAAACCATCCCACCCTCTCCCTTTCCCTCTCCCTCAAATAAAGTTTCTCTTTGTAAATAATTAATTCTATAGGCAGCATTTAATATATACTTACAAATATTGAAATTAGAGGCTTCTCAGTTGGCAGCAGGTGGCTCAGTGGTAAAGAATCTGCCTCTCAAGGCAAGAGTCACAGGAGACCATGTTCAGTCCAGGGGTTGCGAAGACCCCATGGAGAAGGAAATGGCAACCCACTCCAGTATCCTTGCCTGGGGAATCCCATGGACAGAGGAGCCTAGTGGGCTACAGTCTATGGGGTCACAAAGAGTTTGACATGAGTGATCAACTAAGCACTAACAAGATTTAAAGCTAAATTTTCAAATAATTTCAGATACAAATACATTAGTCTGTTCTATAAACAGGCTTATGCTGATTAGTGAAGTAGCAAATATGAATGTACTGATATTTCTCCTTTGAGAGTGAAAAGTCTCTTTTTATTATCTTTCATCTGTATATATTCATTATTTGTACTGTTTTATCTGACTTTCCTTTTAAAATTTGATGTCTTTAGAAAACTAAATTATTTCATTTTGCCTATGTTTGAAGTTTTGTTTGTTTTTAATGTTATTTTGCTGTTTTTTGAGGTAAGAACTCTGAAAATTTTTCTACAGTAGTGTGTAATGATCATAAGAAAATTATAGTCAAAAACTCTTATGAAAAAATAATTGATCAAGTAGGTTATACACAGCTAAGAGATTCTCTGTAATTCATGATTTTCTTTAACTTAAAAAAGTATTTTCAAAAACTGATGAGGCATTTTGAAAAGGAAAACATAAAGCTAATAAAATAGGCACTATTAAAAAAGAGAAATGAGAAAACATTTAAGAGAGTTGAAGGTTACTGGAAACAAATTTCACTAAATGCCAATTATAATAGTAGACTATATCTTTAGGCTAAATAAGCAAATCTTTTGTGAAAAATACATAAAAGCACATATAATTTTAACATTGTAGATAGCTAACATACTCATCAAATTTGAGTACCCCAATGGGGAATAATAAGGACTAATTGTCATCAACACAAAGAACCTAGCAAATTAGGTAAAAATGCCTGTGAATCCATATGTTACTTAGGGGGGAAAGAAAATGACCGAGTCTCTGAAAAATACATATACTTTAAAAAATACCTTTAACTTAAAAACTTTGACATCAAAAATATCAAATCAAAGAAGAAATACATCAGTCCTTTTGAAGCCTACAAGCATATTGTAATTTTCTAAAATAATTTTAGCTATGTAATAGTTACAAGTAATCCCCCTATTGAATGCATAAATTGCTTTGAGGGCTTGATCCTTTCTAACTGGCTTGAGAGCATGAAACTGTAGCATATTAGAAATTAAACATATGTAACTTTTAATGATGTACTAAATTAATGCAAATGTCATGAAAAGATATTTTATTAATTCAATATAATTATTATATACTTGTTTCCCTTGTAGCTCAGTTAGTAAAGAATCTGCCTGCTATCCAGGAGATTCCTGGGTCAAGAAGATCCCTTGGAGAAGGAAATGTCAACCTACTCAAGTATTCTTGCCTGGAGAATCCCATGGACAGAGTAGCCAGGCAGGCTACAGTCCATGGTATCCCAAGAGTCGGACATGACTTAGTGACTAAACCACAACCACCACCACTATACGCTTGTCATGTAAAGCCTTGTCTATATAAGTGTAATATGATCCAGATCTTGTGAATGACATGTTATTGTAAAATAAAAAAAAAAGTCAAAATTCTCTTTTAAAATGAGAAGAGATTTGATCTGAATTCAACCAGTCTGACATTTAATAAACTTTAAGCTATACCTGCTTTTGAATCTGCTATCTAGGTTGGTCATAACTTTCCTTCCAAGGAGTACGTCTTTTAATTTCATGGCTGCAATCACTATCTGCAAAAAAAAATAAAGTCTGACACTGTTTCCACTATTTCCCCATCTATTTGCCATGAAGTGATGGGACCAGATTCCATGATCTTAGTTTTCTGAATGCTGAGCGAAAGGAAAATTATGACCTACCTAGTTAGCAGATTCGAAAGCAGAGACATTACTTTGCCAACAAAGGTCCGTCTAGTCAAGGCTATTCCAGTGGTCATGTATGGATGTGAAAATTGGACTGTAAAGAAAACTGAGCACCGAATAATTGATGCTTTTGATAGTTTTCTGAATGCTGAGCGAAAGGAAAATTATGACCTACCTAGTTAGCAGATTCGAAAGCAGAGACATTACTTTGCCAACAAAGGTCCGTCTAGTCAAGGCTATTCCAGTGGTCATGTATGGATGTGAAAATTGGACTGTAAAGAAAACTGAGCACCGAATAATTGATGCTTTTGAACTGTAATGTTGGAGAAGACACTTGAGTCCCTTGGACTGCAAGGAAATCCAACCAGTCCATTCTAAAGGAGATCTATCCTGTATGTTCTTTGGAAGGAAAGATGCTAAAGCTGAAACTCCAGGACATTGGCCACCTCATGCAAAGAACTGACTCACTGGAAAAGACTGATGCTGGGAGGGATCGGGGGCAGGAGGAGAAGGGGATGACAGAAGATGAGATGGCTGGATGGCATCACCGACTTGATGGACATGAGTTTGAGTGAACTCCGGGAGTTGATGATGGACAGGGAGGCCTGGTGTGCTACAATTCATGGGGTCGCAAAGAGTCGGACATGACTGAATGACTGAACTCACTAACTGAACTGAACTGACTGACTGAACTGAATTGAACTGAAGCCATACCTGTGGAGTTGAGTTTCTTAGGAATTATGTATGAAACCTTTAAAAGGAATATATTCAGGTGAAATGAAGAAAAATACTGGATATTCTTGAAGGTATAGGGTTGTGTAGATTTGTTGTCATACTACTTTCAAGTTGTTATCTCAGATAACTTATGTACAAATGTTTTTTGCAAATGAACTTCTGGATCAATACTGATACAGATGAACTGCGAAGGTGAGGAGTTCAGTGGAATTGCTCTAGGGAATATGTCTCACTGATCTACCCAAGTTACTTAAATACAGTCATATACTTCTATCACTTATAATAAATCTGAGATTTATCCAAACCTCAGAAAATTCACCAAAACCATTCAATTTTATGTATGGCATATCTGTTAGCTTTTCAATTGGTTGGGTTGTTCATTTTCCATTACTAATTATCTGCCCTTTCTTAAGAATATTTTTATTTATATATTCATCCTTTGAAAAAATAAAAAATAAACAATGCTTTGTCTTACATACTACAATCTGTAAGTGCTTTTTAATTGTCTGACAGAATAATGGCCAATTTGTAGATCATATTAATAAATCATAATTAAAACTGTACAGTTGATAATATCATAATTGATCATTCTATTTTGCAAGGCATCACTCGAATAAAAAAAGAACACTTTAGAAATTAGCACTATGTTTTGTTTAAATATTAAAAATAAAGTACTTAAAGAATTTTTCTCAGAGAAATAAATAACAATTTTGATGTTCAACTAATTATGAACAAACTAATCATAATATTTAAAAAATAGTAATAAAAGTGAAAAAAGAAACCTTTGATTGATTTTACAGATCAACTTAATTACTAATAACCAGGAAAAATTAATAGCATTAAATAGAATCCACTTTTTATAATCCAGTCTGACTTAGAACAAATAAAGAATAATCATTGCTATTAGGAGAGTTCTATCCTGCTATATTACCAAATGCTTCTGGAGCCATTTGTGCTTTTCATTAATTTTAACCTTACTCTTATTAAAATAATAAATACTTAACCAGCAGAAGCCAAAGCCACTACTGCATAAGATTTGTATATTTAAAATCACTTATGGCTCCACTTATACTTCCTTAGTTTATATGGACTGACCTCTCTCCATCCCCATTTAAGCAATATGGTATTACCAAGGGAGATAGGAGCTGACACAGCAATTGATCCCTTGTTTATTTTTAATATTGTCTCAGAAGATCCTCACATAGCCAGTGTCAAATTCAGCATTTGACAACACAGCAGCTTAATTCACTTTTTCACACATATAGAAAATGAGAGGGAGAGCATGGGTTCACAAAGTCTGAAGCAAGTTAGATTTCTGAGAATCAGTAGCAAAGGATATTGGAGACAGGCAGGTAACATTTACGGGTGTGTGTTTGTGGGGAGGAGTAAGTTATGGAGCTTTTTCAGTCCAACAATCAATACAGATTCTCCAGGCAAGAATATTGGAGTGGGTTGCCATTTCCTTCTCCAGGGGATCTTCCCGACCCAGGGATCGAACCCAGGTCTCCCATATTGCAGGCAGACACTTTAACCTCTGCACCACCAGGGAAGCCCTAATCAATACAATAGAAAGCATAAATATCAGAAAAAAATATGTGAATACTGTGTCATTCAATCTGTTCTGCTAGGAAAATGTGAAATCCCTATGCTCAAAATAAAAGATAATTCAAAAGTATTTTTACACTTTGCTGGCTTATTTTACACTGCAAAATGTCTATATTGTTTAACCTATATCGAATCTTTATTCTTTCCACTCACATTACTTTCTAGCTTTTATGAACATGCTATTTGACCAATTAGTCTATGGATATCTTGCTCTTGATCTATCAAAATTTAATCTGTAGTGAATCAATCTCTTCCTCAGTCAAATACGTTTAACAAGCTTTTATCTATAACGGTTTGCTAATTAACATTCCCTCTTTTTGCCAGTGAACTACAGTTATTACGCAAAAAATATTGATTCAAAAGTCAACCACTTGCCTACCCAATTACTCCCATACTCTCTTAGGAATGTGTCTTATTGCCTATTACCAAATTAAAATTGTTGTTTTAAATGTATTATTACAGAGATGAAAATACAGAAGGGCATCATCATCTATTCATGTGTTCAACAAACATTAGTTAACAGTACTGGTAAAACTCCATGAGACAGTGGAGGAGGGATGAGCCTGGTGTGCTGCAGTTCCTAGGGTCACAAAGGGTCCGACATGATTTAAAAACTGAACAACAACAACAAACTGGTAAAACAAAGTTGAGCAAGAGAGATTGCCCATTTACCTTAGAAAGCTAACATTTAAATGAGGTGGGCAAAACTTCAACAACTGGAAAGATAAATGATTTTTCATATGATAAAAAGACTAGTATGGAGGGTCTTTAAAATATTAAAAACAGAGCTACAATGTGATCTAGCAATCCCTCTCCTAGGCATATATCAAGAGGAAAACATGTTTCAAAAGATTATGAAAAAAAAAGGATATATGCACCCCCAATTAACTACAATAGAAAAGATATGCAAGAACATATGTATCCATTGACAGAAGAATGGGCAAAGAAGATGTGGTACATATATGCAATGGAATATTAGCCATTAAAAAGAGTGGGATAATGTCATTTGCAGCTGCATGGAGGGACCTGGAGATTGTCATAATTTTCTTACTAAGTGAAGTAAGATAGACAGACAAAGACAAATATCATACAATATCAAGGAGGAGAAAGGGATGACAGAGGATGAGATGGTTGAATGGCAGTAATGAATGAATGGACCTCAGTTTGAGCAAGTTCCAGGAGATGGTAAAGTACAGGGAAGCTTGGCATGCTGCAATCCATGGGGTTGCAAAGAGTCGGAAACGACTGAGTGACAGAACAACATATGCAGAAGAAAAAAAAAAAGATACAAATAAATTTACAAAACAGAAACACAGTCAAAATTTAGAGAAATAATTTATACTTATAGGGAGATGGGGGATGGGTAGAGGAAGGAATAGATTGGGAGTTTGGGATTGACATTTACACACTGATATATTTGTATTACTCAGCCATTAAAAAGAATACATTTGAATCAGTTATAATGAAGTGGATGAAACTGGAGCCGGTTATACAGAGTGAAGTAAGCCAGAAAGAAAAACACCAATACAGTATACTTAGAGTCGGAAACAACTGAGTGACAGAACAACATATGCAGAAGAAAAAAAAAAAGATACAAATAAATTTACAAAACAGAAACACAGTCAAAATTTAGAGAAATAATTTATACTTATAGGGAGATGGGGGATGGGTAGAGGAAGGAATAGATTGGGAGTTTGGGATTGACATTTACACACTGATATATTTGTATTACTCAGCCATTAAAAAGAATACATTTGAATCAGTTATAATGAAGTGGATGAAACTGGAGCCGGTTATACAGAGTGAAGTAAGCCAGAAAGAAAAACACCAATACAGTATACTAACACATATATATGGAATTTAGAAAGATGGTAAAGATAACCCTGTATGTGAGACAGCAAAAGAGATACAGATGTTTAGAACAGTCTTTTGGACTCTGAGAGAAGGAGAGGGTGTATGATTTGGGAGAATGGCATTGAAACATGTATAATATTATATAAGAAACAAATCACCAGTCCAGGTTCCATGCAGGATACAGGATGCTTGAGGCTGGTTCACTGGGATGCCCAGAGGTATGGTATGGAGAGGGAGGCGGGAGGCGGGTTCAGGACTGGGAACACGTGTACACCCGTGGTGGATTCATGTTGATGTATGGCAAAACCAATACAATATTGTAAAGTAATTAGCCTCCAATTAAAATAAATGAATTTAAATTAAAAAAAAAAAGATAATCAAAAAGGATCTACTGTAAAAAATGAAAAAGCACTGAGGATGAACAAACCCTGACAAGTGAATAGAGGAATGTAGGGTGGTCTTAAGGATAGAGAGATAAGAAAGGCTCTCTTATATGGTAACCTTTCAGCCAAAATCTGCAGGAAAGGGGAGGGTTCACACAAGCAAATTTGATCTGTTCAAGGTAACGATCTGTCAACTGAACAAACTGTTCAGTTCGGTTTAGTACCTCAGTCATGTCTGACTCTTTGAGACCCTATGAATTGCAGCACGCCAGGCCTCCCTGTCCATCACCAACTCCCAGAGTTTACCCAAACTCATGTCCATCGAGTGGTGATACCATCCAGCCATCTCATCCTCTGTCGTCCCCTTTTCCTCCTTCCCTCAATCTTTCCCAGCATCAGGGTCTTTTCCAATGAGTCAATTCTTTGTATGAGGTGGCCAAAGTATTGGAGTTTCACCTTTATCATCAGTTTTTCCAATGAACACCCAGGACTGATCTCCTTTAGAATGGACTGGTTGGATCTCCATGCATTCCAAGAGATTCTAAAGACTCTTCTCCAACACCACAGTTCAGAAGCATCAATTCTTCGGCACTCAGCTCTCTTCACAGTCCAACTCTCACATCCATACATGACCACTGGAAAAACCATAGCCTTGACTAGATGGACCTTTGCTGGCAAACTAATGTCTCTGCTTTTCAATATGCTATCTAGCTTGGTCATAACTTTCCTTCCAAGGAGTAAGTGTCTTTTAATTTCATGGCTGCAATCACCATCTGCAGTGATTTTGGAACCCTAAAATATAAAGTCTGACACTGCTTCCACTGTTTCCCCATCTACTTCCCCTGAAGTGACGGGACCAGATCTTAGTTTTCTGAATGTTGAGCATTAAGCCAATCTTTTCACTCTCCTCTTTCACTTTCATCAAGAGGCTCTTTAGTTCCTCTTCACTTTCTGCCATAAGAATTGTATCATCTGCACATCTGAGGTTATTGATATTTCGCCTGGCAATCTTACAGAGGATCAAACATAATATGGTCAGGAGAGAGAGTGTTAGGTGATGAGACCAGGTTGCTGCTCTTGCTGCTGCTAGGTCACGTCAGTTGTGTCCTACTCTGTGCAACCCCATAGGTGGCAGCCCACCAGGCTCCCCTGTCCCTGGGATTCTCCAGGCAAGAACACTGGAGTGGGTTGCCATTTCCTTCTCCAATGCATGAAAATGAAAAGTGAAAATGAAGTCGCTCAGTTGTGTCCTACTCTGGGACCAGATCTTAGTTTTCTGAATGTTGAGCATTAAGCCAATCTTTTCACTCTCCTCTTTCACTTTCATCAAGAGGCTCTTTAGTTCCTCTTCACTTTCTGCCATAAGAATTGTATCATCTGCACATCTGAGGTTATTGATATTTCGCCTGGCAATCTTACAGAGGATCAAACATAATATGGTCAGGAGAGAGAGTGTTAGGTGATGAGACCAGGTTGCTGCTCTTGCTGCTGCTAGGTCACGTCAGTTGTGTCCTACTCTGTGCAACCCCATAGGTGGCAGCCCACCAGGCTCCCCTGTCCCTGGGATTCTCCAGGCAAGAACACTGGAGTGGGTTGCCATTTCCTTCTCCAATGCATGAAAATGAAAAGTGAAAATGAAGTCGCTCAGTTGTGTCCTACTCTTTTCACGACCCCATGGACTGCAGCCCACCAGGCTCCTCTGGCCATGGGATTTTCCAGGCAAGAGTATGGGAGTGGGTTGCCATCTCCTTGTCTCTGGAGACCAGGTTCAGTTCAGTTCAGTTCAGTCTCTCGGTCATGTCCGACTCTTTGCACCTTCATGAATCGCAGCACGCCAGGCCTCCCTGTCCATCACCAACTCCCGGAGTTCATTCAGGCTCACATCCATCAAGTCAGTGATGCCATACAGCCATCTCATCCTCTGCTGTCCCCTTCTCCTCTTGCCCCCAATCCCTCCCAGCATCAGAATCTTTTCCAATGAGTCAACTCTTTGCATGAGGTGGCCAAAGTACTGGAGTTTCAGCTTTAGCATCATTCCTTCTAAAGAAATCTCAGGGCTGATCTCCTTCAAAATGGACTGGTTGGATCTCCTTGCAGTCCAAGGGACTCTCAAGAGTCTTCTCCAACACCATAGTTCAAAAGCATCAATTCTTTGGCATTCAGCTTTTTCACAGTCCAGCTCTCACATCCATACCTGACCACAGGAAAACCATAGCCTTGACTAGACAGACCTTTGTTGGCAAAGTAATGTCTCTGCTTTTNTCTCCAACACCATAGTTCAAAAGCATCAATTCTTTGGCATTCAGCTTTTTCACAGTCCAGCTCTCACATCCATACCTGACCACAGGAAAACCATAGCCTTGACTAGACAGACCTTTGTTGGCAAAGTAATGTCTCTGCTTTTCAATAAGCTATCTAGGTTGGTCATAACTTTTCTTCCAAAGAGTAAGCATCTTTTAATTTCATGGCTGCAGTCACCATCTGCAGTGATTTTGGAGCCCCTCAAAATAAAGTTTGACACTGTTTCCACTGTTTCCCCATCTATTTCCCATGAAGTGATGGGACCAGATGCCATGATCTTCATTTTCTGAGTGTTGAGCTTTAAGCCACCTCTTTCTCTCTCCACTTTCACTTTCAGGAAGAAGAGATTAAAAGGAGAAAATTGGATTCTGTTTTGAGTGAGATGAGAAACTTATTTGTAGATTAAACACAAGAGATCCATATTCTTATATACATTACAAAAGGACTCCTCTGAGTGTTGTAAGGAAAGTTAGTAAGTGAGGGGAAAGGCCCAAAACTCTCTATGGTACTAAATGCCCTTAAACAGATGGTTTGGGGAAGTTCTCCTTCCCCTTGGCCTCTAGTGCACTGTACAGCTTCTCTATGTGTTTTATTGTTTGATTATTAACCTTCTCCCAGTCCTCTAAGCATAAAGCTAGGGCTTCCTCTTCAATGGTTAATCAGAACAGTTTTCTAATTTTCTGACATTTTTGCTTTACAATACTTAATATGTTTTAGTGTGTTCATCATATATATGCAAGGATGGGTCCTATATAGGATGCACAGTTCAATGTAATCTCAAAAGAACCAATGACATTTTAAGAATCACTTTTCAGGTAGTAAATCTCTCTCTTTTGCTCTCTAACTCTCTTTCTCTTAAACAGGCACACACACATGTATATATGTGATTGTGCATGCATAGAATTTATATGTATAGAATATGTATGAAATATTTGGTTGGATTTTGCATAAGTTGGGAAAATGAATGGACATCACTCTTGCACACCTTCAGTAAGAAAAACTCTTAAGAGCTCAGCAATGTTTCTTCACATGTGTGAGATTAAGTGCAAGCATTAAGAAGGCATAACAGAAAAGGAAGCAAGTATTTATAGAAATTTTCTCATTATCTAACTCCCAGACAAGGAGAAAATAATCAGGAATAAAAAGGAAAGTAAGTGTACAGAAAATATTTTTATCAGGGATTGTGAACCAAGGATGTGCCTAAACACACTCATTTTCACATTTAAAATCCTTTGATATGCTTTTAGCAGCATAAAGCCTCTTGGAACATTTTTTTTTTTTTATTGAGACATTCTAAAAAAGTCAATTATGTAAAGATCTTCAACTAAATACAATGAATAGAAATACTGTTAACATAAAGAATTTAGGCAATCTCCACATATATATATTTCTTTTTGCAATAAGAAATAGCTAGAAAGAAAAGATCAGATGCTTTCTCAGACAAGGTAGAACCAGTACAACTATCAAAACCTGCAAGAGAAGAATGAAGAGTATGTCAAAATAGATAAAGCTTTCTAAAAAGCCTTATAATTATGAATACATGGGGCTTCCTTTGTGGCTCAAATAATAAAGAACCTGCCTGCAAAACAGGAGACCCTCAGACAGGAATATTCCCTAGAGAAGAGAATGGTTACCCACTCCAATATCCTTGCCTGGAGAATCCATGGACACAGAATCCTGGCAGTTTACAGTCCATGGGGTTACAAAAATTCAGGCTTGATTGAGCTACTAACATTTTCACTTTCAGATATAAACCAGGTTCTACATTTAAAAAAAAAGAAATGATGAAGGAAAAGTTACTGGAAAATTGAAAGATTATTTAGAGTAACAAAGGGGAATAGGGATAATTTACAGAAGTGTTAGTATAAATATTGGAGAAGGAATGGCAACTCACTCCAGTATTCTTGCCTGGAGAATTCCATGGACAGAGGAAGTTGGCAGGCTACAGTCCATGGGGCCACAGAGTTGGAGGTGACTGGGTGACTAACATTTTCACTTTAGTATATATGTAACCAAAGATGGGCACAATAAAGGCCAGAAATGGAAAAATCTAACAGAAGCAAAAGAGATTAAGAAGTGCCAAGAATACATATAACAGTTATACAAGAAAGGTCAAAATGACCAGATAACCAGGATAGTGTGATCACTCACCTAGAGTCAGACATCCTGAAGTGGGAAATCAAGGGGGCCTTAGGAAGCATTACTACAAACAAAGCTGGTGGAAGTGATGGAATTCAAGCTGAGCTATTTCATATCCTAAAAGGTGATGCTGTTTTAAGTGTTGCAGGCAACATGACAGCACATTTAGAAAACTTAGCAGTGGCCACTGGACTGGAAAATGTCAGTTTCTATTCCAATCTCAAAGAAGGGCAATGCCAAAGAAGGTTCACTGTGCTGTGCTTAGTGGCTCAGTTATGTATGACTCTTTGCAACCCTGCTAGGCTCCTCTGTCCATGGGGATTCCCCAGGCAAGAATACTGAAGTGGGTTACCATGCCCTTCTCCAGGGTTTCCCCAAATCAGGGATCGAAGCAAGGTGTCCTGTATTGCAGGTGGATTCGTTACAGTCTGAGCCACCAGGAAAGTCCAAGAATCTTCAAACTATGGTACAACTGCATTCATTTCAGATGCTAGCAGGATTATGCTCAGAATCCCTGAAGCTAGGCTTCAGCATTATGTGAACCGGGAATTGCCAGAGTTACAGCTGTGGATGTGAGAATTTGACCAAAAGAAGGCTGAGCTCCAAAGAATGATGCTTTTAAATTGTAGTGCTGGAGAAGACTTCTGAGAGTCCCTTGGACTGTAAGGAGATCAAATCAGTCAGTCCTAAAGGAAATCAACCCTGAATATTCATTGGAAAGACTGATGCTGAAACTCCAATGGTTTGGCCGCCTGATGCCAAGAGTGAACTCACTGAAAAGGCTCTGATGCTGGGAAAGATGGAGGACAGAAAGAGAAGAGAGCAACGTAGGATAAGATGATTGGATAGTATTACGGACTCAATGGACGAGTTTGAGCCAACTCTGGGAGATAACAAGGACAGGGAAGCCTGGCGGGCTACAGTTCATGCGGTCTTAAAGAACTGGAGAGGGCTTATGTACAGAACAATAGCAACAACCACTAGAAAAATACCCAAACCTTCTCTAAAAACAGAATATATTTTAAAGAAAGAACAGCACAAGGAATTCCCTGGCTTCCAGTGATTAGGAGTCTGCACTTCCACTGCTAGGGCCCAGGTTCAATCCCTGGTTAAGAACTCTGATTTTGCAAGCTGTACAACACAGTCAAAAAAAGAACAAAATTAAATTATGGAACTGAGGTTAAAAATTATTAATGTTGACAAAATAACTATAAGTAGTTTCAACTCACTGATCAAAAATATTTTCAGATTGACTATCAAAGCAAAATCTAAAATCATTCAAAATGAAAGTAACACAGCTAGGGATGCTTAGAAGATTAAAACTAGAATAATAAAATAAATGAGGCAAAAATATTTTTTTATGATACAATCTACAAATAACAATGAAGAGTGTATGTTATTATACAGTGTATGTTATTAATTATTCATCTAGAAAACAGTACAACTCTAATTTTCATAAATCTGAATCTAAGAGATATAAGGGAGAAAAAAATAGTATCATAGATGTCATCAATATATCTCTCTCAATCTAAATACAAAAGTTGAAGGAAAAGGTAGGGTTAAGTAGATCTAAACCACATAATCATAATAGATAGAGAATATTTTATACATAGCTATGGAACTTGGACCCTCTCATGGTTAATATTATGTATCAATTTGGTTGAGTCATGATGCCCAAATTGTTGGGCAAACATTATTCTAACCGTTTAAGTGAGGGTGTTTTTAAATGAGATTAGCATATAAATTGGTGGGTTTTAAAGTAAACAAACTGATCTCTTTAGGGCCGCATCCAATCAGTTGGAGGTCTGGTGGAACTAAATGACTGATCCACTTTGGATAAAAGAGAATTCTTCTGCAGATAGCTTTCATACTTGAGCTGGAACATCAGCTACTCTGGGTTTCCAGCTTTCTAGCTTACACTGTAGATTTTGGATATGCTAGTTTCTATAATTACATGAACCCAATTTCTTATGATAAATAATTTTGTATAAGTATACACCCTTTTGTTTCTGTTTTTCTGAAGAATTGTGACCGATAAACACATCCAGTAAAAAGGACTGCTTCTTTTTAAGAATTGTTAGAATATTCACAAACAATGAAGGAAAAATGGTTATACAGTTGACCCTTAAAGAACAGGGGTTTGAACTATACAGGTCAACTTTCATATGATTTTTTTTTTCAATAAATGCATATTATATACACAGCATCATACTACCTGTGATTGCAGTTATTTGAATTGATGGAAATGAAATCATGGATATGAGAGGGTCCACCATAAATTATACATGGGTTTTTTGAGGGTGTAGGGAGTCAGGGCCCA
Organism: Oreotragus oreotragus; assembly: GCA_006410675.1. Classification (NCBI taxonomy): domain Eukaryota; kingdom Metazoa; phylum Chordata; class Mammalia; order Artiodactyla; family Bovidae; genus Oreotragus; species Oreotragus oreotragus. The sequence continues at coordinate 3,181 of SJYX01010381.1, read as the reverse complement.
ACTTCTGCATCATTCAAGTTTCAACTGCTCTTTAGTCTACTAATTTAATAAGTCACAGACATTAAATGATAAGGAGAAAATGGAAGAATTCAAGGAAGGTGTCCCTGATCAAAACATTTAACATAAAGCATATGATGGAGCCATCTCTACAAAAATTGTTGGAAGAACCCTCTAGAGAGAAGAAGCAGAATTTGAAATTCCTTTAGATGGACCAAAAAAAAAAAAAAATCAACATTTTCTAGGAAAATATAAAATGTGTGTAGCTTGAGCACTTTGAAAGGAGCAGTGACATAAAATGATAAAGTAGAAAGAGGGGGCAAGGACTATACCTTATGGATCACATTGGGTAAAAGAAAATAATTTAATCAAAGACTAATCATTATCACGTGTTTTTAAAATAGTCTGATAGCAAATTTCACTTGATATTTAAAAAATCATATTGTAGATAATATTTGTAGAAGTAGTAAAAAGTGAAGCAGAGACTAGTAGTTAAGCCATAGCATGTGGTGACTAGGTTAGGTTAGAAACAGTGGTTATGCAAAGAAGTGAACACATTTAAATTGTTTTGTAGTATGATCAACCAATTCTGGGCTTCCCTGGTAGCTCAGCTGGTAAAGAATCTGCCTTCAGTGCAGTAGACCTGGGTTGGGAAGATCCCCTGGAGGAGGGCATGGCAACTCACTCCAGTATTCTTGCCTGGAGAATCCCCAAAGACAGAGGAGTATGACAGGCTACAGTCTATGGGGTCACAAAGAGTTGAACAAAACTGAAAGACTAAGCACAGGACATAACAGCAACCAAATCTATAGATTGATTAGCTTAGCTAAAGTGTCGAAAGATAAATCAATAATAATAGAGACAAGTGCTCAGGAACTTGCTCCTCAGTGTAGTAAATTATAGTATGTTAGGTGAACACTTAGAAAGAATGGATAACCAAGACTTTGGAGATCAGTTAACACATCAAAAAATATCTAAATTAATCCTAAAGTTAAACCAAAGAATGGGCAATGATTATTTCATCAAAGAAATGGTGTATATAAACACCCATTGGTTAAGATCAAATAAAATACTATGTGGCCATTACATTGAATCAGTTATAAGATGAGGCTGGAAAAGTAATCAGCAGCCAATCTATAAAAGACCATATGAGGAATATTATGGAATATGATATTCCATATATCATATTTGTATTAGGAAATAAATGGAATATTTTATTAAGAAATCTGAACATTATGCAGAAAGTAATAGATCACTCTTAGAAGTTTTTAAACTTGGGAGTGATGTGATCAGGTTTGCTTTACAAAAGACTAGAGAAAGTACAATTTAAGATACAGATTAGAGAAAACAAAACTGAGGGAAAAGAAAAATAGATATTTGTTGCAAGAAACTAGATGGAATAACAGTGATGCAAATTAGGTGAGAGACAGAGTTTCATGGAGAAATTATATAATTTACCCAGAGGTACATGATAAATGTTATGTGGTTTTATAAATCAAATCCCTTATCAATTAGACATTCAAACTGAGACACTTATAGGGGAAAAAAAGTCAGAGACTTACTTTAAAGTAAAACAGCACAGTTGAAAAGATAGGAAATAGAATAAAAAACATGGTCAAAATGTTGAAATGCTTGGAGGTGAATAGTAAGGGTATAGATGCTTACTATAATTGTCTTTCCATTTTTGTTAGTGCTTTTAAATTTATTTTAAAACGTTTAAAATTAGAAAAAAAAAAAAAAACTACAAACCCATAGGAAAAAAAAAAAATAGTGAGGCTTTCTATGTGTCTTCTGTCTCTGCAATCTCTGATGGGAGATGTGTGTTGAGAGAATGGCTTTTGTACCCTGTAGTTGCAGCACTTTTTATGGGACTTCTCTGCACACATAATAGAGTGTGCCAGATTTCAAAGTGAACCTGGCTTGCAATAATTGTTGCCTGTAATTACCGTGTGGATGTTTCCTCAGAGAAAGAAATCTAGGAGGAATAGGAAGTGAGTTCTTCTAATCATAATTATAATAACTTCTGAAGATTCAAAAAATTTTCAATAAACCCATTTCCCTGATTAGACAAAACTTCAAAGACTTGAGAACAAGGAAATCATGTGCTGGTTATCAAACAATTGCTATATACGTCAGTGCTTGTGCTGACTTTGAAATCCCATGGCCTGTTGCCACCTAGGCTCCCCTGTTCATGGGATTCTACAGGCAAGAATACTGCAGTGGATTGCCATATCCTCTTCCAATGCATCTTCTTGATGCAAGGATTGAACCCATGTCTCCCAAGTCTCCTGCATTTACAGGATGATTCTTTGCCTCTGTGCCACAAGTGAAGCTCATTATATGTCAGTGCCACGAACTGAGGTGGTGGAGAAGACTCCTGAGAGTTCTTTGGCCAGTAAGGAGATCAAACAAGTCAGTCTTAAAGGAGGTCAACCCTGAATACTCATTGGAAGTTCCGATGATGAAGTTGAAGCGCCATTATTTTGGTCATCTGATGCAAACAGCTGACTCATTGGAAAATTCCCTGATTTTAGGAAAGATTGTGGGCAGAAGGAAAAGAGAGTGTCAGAGCATGAGATGGCTGGGTGACATCACTGATACAGTGGATATGAATTTGGGCAAATTCTGGGAGACGTTGTGAGACAGAGAGGCCTGCCGTGCTGCAGTCCATGGGGTCGCAGAGTCAGACATGACTGGTGACTGAAGAACAAAAACAACAATGAATAATTAGTAAATAAAAACATCTAAATCAAATAAGTTATGGGCTACTGGCACTTTTTAAAGTAATTACTACTATAATAGAGTTTTCCAAAAAAAAAAATGCATCGGTCATAGCAAACACACTCTTCTAACAACACAAGAGAAAACTCTACACATGGACATCACCAGATGGTCAACACCGAAATCAGATTGATTATATTCTCTGCAGCAAAAGATGGAGAAGCTCTATACAGTCAACAAAAACAAGACCAGGAGCTGACTGTGGCTCAGATCATGAACTTCTAATTACCAAATTCAAACTCAAATTGAAGAAAGTAGGGAAAACCGCTAGACCATTCAGGTATGACCTAAATCAAATCCCTGATGATTATACAGTGGAAGTGAGAAATAGATTTAAGGGCCTAGATCTGATAGATAGAGTGCCTGATGAACTATGGAATGAGGTTTGTGCATTGTACAGGAG
>SJYX01010380.1:133247-150083 GCA_006410675.1 Oreotragus oreotragus | reverse complement strand
AGAGAGCTCAACTGACCGGGCGTCCGAGACCCTCTCGCTGACCTGCAGCCCCCGGGAGGCGTGCGGATCAAATGCGGGGGGAGCGTGGGTGTTGCCCCCCGGGTCCTCCTGCTGGGGGAGTGGAGGAGGGGTAAGAGGTCGTGTTCACTTCCTCAGGCCTCCTGTCCGGTGGCTCTAAGAGGTAGCTCCTGCCCCAAGGCCCCTCCGAGGTGGGCGTGGCACCGCCCCGGGGTTTGGGGGTCAGAGTCCGGCCTTGCTGCGCCCTCTGCCCTCCGCGTGGCTCCCTGACCCTCCCGCCCCCAGCTACTCCCTGGCCAGGCTCAAGGCTCCTCTGCAGGGCGGGTCCCCCGTGGATCCCAGGCCCGGCCGGACGGGCTCCTTCATGTGGTCAGACCTCCTCCTGGCCCTTGTGGAAAGTGCAGAGCCTGGAAAGGCTAGCGAGATGACGTGTCCCCACGGGCGCAGAAATTGTTCCCTCTGCCGAGCGGCTCGTGGCTTTTGGATGGTGACCCGTCGGCGCCCCGGGCCTGGAGCTGAGCCCATCACGTCTCCCACCCTCCTCACCCTCCCGGGGGCTCCCTTGGTCCCCGCCCACCGCCCGCAGTTCTGGAGCGCTTCAAGAGTCTTCCTGCTGAAAGCCCGACCCGGAGTCCGCCCACGGCGCCCTCGAGCGTGGGCGGCCCTGCAAGGTCCCGGCTCCTGGGGGCGGCTCAGGGATGGCGAGTCAAGGGAAGTCTCGAGGCGAAGCGTCCTCGAGTGGGGAGGCTAATAAGAATATCTGAAAAAATCTTTGGTTGTCATTTGGTTGAAAACAATGAGTGTTAGGGGGTTAAGAAGCAGACAGCTCGTCCTTAGTAACTGTCCCCACGGATGCCTGGCAGACGCGCAGTTCCAAGGACGAGAGGCGCCGGGCCGGCTCAGCCTCAAGTCTCCGAGCGCTCCTTGTTCTGAAAGCGCTGATGCTGAAGTCGGAGCTCCGGCTCTCGGCCGGCTCCGTGCGCCCGCGCCCAGGCCAGCGGGCAGAACTCTGGTGGTCCTGTTACAGGCGCACGCTCGGCGTGGGCGTGGGCAGACTGCAGACGGCCTTCCTGCTTCATCAGAAGGGTGACTACCACCGGAAGCTTGTGTCTTTTCCGCTGAGTGGCCACGGAGCTGCCTGCCTGAGCCCAGTCTGTCAGCTGCTGACGTGCAGGGGCTCCCAAGCGGGGCCCTGCGGTCCCTGACCCTGTCAAGCCAGCACCAGCACGTGTATAACGAAAAGGCTGTAACCTCCGTTCCCTGGAATGAGAGTCATTGCTAATATGAACAACCCGTGCTTCTGAAAACCCGTGTTATGCTTAACGGGAAATTTATCAAAATGAACTGTAATAAAAGGGGACTAGTTAATAACAGCACATATTTCAAAATGTAATGTGTTAAAAAAAACCAAAATGTAATGGAGCAAAATTAAGTGGACAAACACTTGCACCTCCTCCGTGGGAGCCTGTTGGAGTTAAGGGGTGGAGGGACTTTCAGATGGTCCTGGGCCAAAGCCTGTGGCCCCGGAGGCTGCCAAGGGGTTGCAGTGTTTGTGGAGACTCACCCACCTGAAGTCGGCAAGATGAACTGATCCCTCCAAAACTGTTAGAACAGCCACAGACAGCCGCTCTGTTCATCCACCACCCTCCGCAACCACATACAACCACCCACAACCATATGGAACCACCCACAGCCATCTACAGCCACCCACAGCCAGGGACAGCCATCCACAACCACTGCAGTCACTCAGAACCCTCCACAGCCACATACAACCACCCACAGCCGTATAGAACCACCCACAGCCATCTACAGCCACCCACAGCCAGGGACAGCCATCCACAGTGATGGACAACCACATACAACCGCCCACAACCAGGGACAGCCATCCACAACCACTGCAGTCACTCAGAACCCTCCACAGCCACATACAACCACCCACAGCCGTATAGAACCACCCACAGCCATCTACAGCCACCCACAGCCAGGGACAGCCATCCACAGTGATGGACAACCACATACAACCGCCCACAACCAGGGACAACCATCCACAACCACTGCAGTCACTCAGAACCCTCCACAGCCACATACAACCACCCACAGCCGTATAGAACCACCCACAGCCATCTACAGCCACCCACAGCCAGGGACAGCCATCCACAGTGATGGACAACCACATACAAACACCCACAGCCATCCACAACCACATACAACCGTCCACAACCACTGCAGTCACTCAGAACCCTCCACAGCCACATACAACCACCCACAGCCATATGGAACCACCCACAGCCACCTACAGCCACCCACAGCCAGGGACCACCATCCACAATGGTGGACAGCCATGCACAACCATGCCCAGTCACCCGCTGCTGCTAAGTCGCTTCAGTCGTGTCCGACTCTGTGCGACCCCGTAGACGGCAGCCCACCAGGCTCCGCCGTCCCTGGGATTCTCCAGGCAAGAACACTGGAGTGGGTCAGTCACCCACAGGCATCCACAAACACACACACGTCTGAACACAGCACTGCAAAGGCGCTGCTAGCGAGCCAGCGCGCTGCCGCCTGTGGTGAGGGAGCCTGAGAGTGGCCGTGGCTGGCAGTGGGATTTAGAGCCGTAGGAGCTTCGGCGCTCCGCACCGGAAGGTGTGAAGAGGATGTTGTTCTGACTCCAGCAGCCTGTGGCCTTCCTCTGGCCTGGGAGCATCGTGGGATGGCCTGGCAGGTGCGCCCTGCTCCTGGGGGGTGGGCAGATCCCATGGGTGGGAGCCGCTCGAGGAGGGGGTCTGTGTGTGGGGCAGGTGGGCTGCCAGCTGGGAGGCCGGCCCCGCCTTCAGGAGCCCATGGAGCTGAGCACTTGTGAGTCACGTGGGGGCACCGCTGGATGCTAGAGACCAGCGGGGTGGTGGGCCTTCTCCACGGCAGCCAGGTAGGCCCGGGGTGGGGGTTGTGAGGGGGGCTGATGGTCGGTTTGGGATGAGGTGTCGGGTGTCTGAGCCCCAAGGAGGGGAATCAGCACGAGCAGGGAGTGTGGAGGTTCGGGCCATTCGAAGCATCCAGACCTTCCTGCGGTTTGCCCTGCTGTGGGCCCCAGGAGAGTCCTGTCCGGCTTATCCTGGACTCAGGATCGTTGGGCAGACGGGGCCTGGGCAGACAGCGGTCATGGGCAGCGACCCGGATCCCACTGCTGTAAGTCCAGCCTGGTGTGCGCTCCTTTTGGAGACCTCCCCGGTCCACGTGGCCAGAGCGACTTTCTACAATGGCAGCCGCGGTGCCAGCCCCGCTGCACACACGGGGGGCGGCCACACCTGCCTGGGGGCGGCTCTCTGGCCGGGCTGTCTGCGGGCGCCGGCTGGAGGCTGCTTCTCCCCACCGCGGGCCTGTGCGGGATCCCAGGGCTCCTCCCCTGACAACAGGCTGGAGAGGTGCCCACCCGGGGCGGACAGAGGCTCGAGGGTGGGAGGCGGTGCGTGTGCTCGGCCCGGCGTGTCCCCAGGTTCACGGATGCGGGGCTCGCCCAGATGGCACCAGGTGCTTCTCGCCCGGCCTGGCCGCGGCCCCGAGCTGTGGACCGGGGCACGGAACTCCCAGGACTGACGGCGAGACCAGTCCCCTGCACGGCGCAGCTAAAGACCGGGCATTACTGACTGGCCAGCTTCCTTCACTTCATCCCACCATCCCTTCCCCGTCTTACAGTTCTGGAGGTGCAGCGCGCAGTTGTGATTTACACACGTGTGTGCAGGCTCTCTGTGTGTGGCCTGGGGACCCGGTCAGCTGGCTCCCTCTCCACGGCTGTCGTCTGTTTCGGGTTGAACTGGATTGAAAACGGGACCTCAGTGCGAAGGAAACCTGAGTCCACCTCCTCCCACACATCTGGGCTCTCTCCGCTCAGATCTAACGTTGCTCTCCCAGTTTTGCCCTGACACTCTCAGGTGTAAGCACATACGCTTTCGAGGTTTTCAGTGTGACTCCGGCAGGAGTCAGAATAGGTTAGTGTTCCTCCCACCCCACCCGATCCCACAGCAGGGGCACTGAGGTTCATTGTTAAATTGTGGCTCATGGTCTCGGGTTTGAGTTCATTTTCAGCAGCTCGGTTATGATGCCTGGTGGTCGGCACTGGGTACGAGCCCGATGTTTAGAGACTTTGGTTTCTTTCTGAAAACCCTTCTTCCACGGTTTACTTTCATGCTCTAGTTCCATGATGTGGTTTTAGCAGAATTAACCTGAAATGACTCAGTTTGCACAATTAATTATATTTGGCTTCAAACTGGTTTGCCCTAGACAAGCCGGGCCCACGTCCCCTGACCCCCAGCCCCGGCAGTCACTTGCACACAGCGGCCGCGGCAGGTGCGAAGCCCCCGTGGGCTCCGTGGGCACCCCGTGCCCGCTCACTGGGGAGGGGCCTTGGGGGTGTCAGCTGCAGGTGTGTGGGCCTCCGCGGCAGGCCAGCGCCAGGGGGACCTGGGTCTAAAATGCCAGGTGCGGGGGAGGGCCAGGTGGCAAGTGCATGGGCTTCGGGGTGAGGCACGCAGTTTTCTCTTTTTAAAGACAGCCCAGGTGGCGCTAGTGGAAAACAGCCCACGTGCCAGTGCAGGAGACCCAAGGGACATGGGCTCGATCCCCGGGTCGGGAAGATCCTCTGGAGGCGGGCGTGACAACCCACTCCGGTACTCTTGCCTGGAGAATCCCACGGACAGAGGAGCCTGGCGGCTACAGTCCACGGGGTCACAGAGAGTCGGACACAACTGCAGCGACTTGGCATGCACGCATGCAAGTCGAGGACCCTGTTTTAAGTGGGGGACTTTCTGAGGACCGCAGCCCAGGACGCGGCCTCTCACATGGCTCTGCGGGACCGCTCGGAACAGGCGAGGGAGGGTCAGGATGTATAGTTCCGGAGACAGACCAGTGGTCAGAACAGCAGAAGGCTGCTGTTAACTAAGGAAGCCCCGACAGCCCCGGCTGAGGAGCCTGGCGCTTTCCTGAGTGTGGGAAGGCCTCCCTGGGCCCGGGCCTGGGCCCTGCGGGCTCCGTCCTGCAGCTGCGACCTGCGGCTGCGTCCTCTGTTTACTGAAACGGCAGCAGCATTTCCCCACGCACAGGACCCAGCAACGCCCACCAGCTGTGCCCGCGGGCTCTGCCGCCATGGCCGGCGGCCAGGAGCCGGGACCGCCAGCCCAGGGTGCCCGCAAGCAGGACTCCCTCCCTCCCTGACCCTGACCCAGACCCATACCTGTCGCCTCGGTCAAGGGTTTTCAGTGTGACTCCGGCAGGAGTCAGAATAGGTTAGAGTTCCTCCCACCCCACCCGATCCCACAGCAGGGGCATTGAAGTTCATTGTTAAATTGTGGCTCGTGGTCTCGGGTTTGAGTTCATTTTCAGCAGCCCGGTTATGATGCCTGGTGGTCGGCACTGGGTACGAGCCCGATGTTTAGAGACTTTGGTTTCTTTCTGAAAACCCTTCTTCCACGGTTTACTTTCATGCTCTAGTTCCATGATGTGGCTTTAGCAGAATTAATCTGAAATGACTCAGTTTGCACAATTAATTATATTTGGCTTCAAACTGGTTTGCCCTAGACAAGCCGGGCCCACGTCCCCTGACCCCCAGCCCCGGCAGTCACTTGCACACAGCGGCCGCGGCAGGTGCGAAGCCCCCGTGGGCTCCGTGGGCACCCCGTGCCCGCTCACTGGGGAGGGGCCTTGGGGGTGTCAGCTGCAGGTGTGTGGGCCTCCGCGGCAGGCCAGCGCCAGGGGGACCTGGGTCTAAAATGCCAGGTGCGGGGGAGGGCCAGGTGGCAAGTGCATGGGCTTCGGGGTGAGGCACGCAGTTTTCTCTTTTTAAAGACAGCCCAGGTGGCGCTAGTGGAAAACAGCCCACGTGCCAGTGCAGGAGACCCAAGGGACATGGGCTCGATCCCCGGGTCGGGAAGATCCTCTGGAGGCGGGCGTGACAACCCACTCCGGTACTCTTGCCTGGAGAATCCCACGGACAGAGGAGCCTGGCGGCTACAGTCCACGGGGTCACAGAGAGTCGGACACAACTGCAGCGACTTGGCATGCACGCATGCAAGTCGAGGACCCTGTTTTAAGTGGGGGACTTTCTGAGGACCGCAGCCCAGGACGCGGCCTCTCACATGGCTCTGCGGGACCGCTCGGAACAGGCGAGGGAGGGTCAGGATGTATAGTTCCGGAGACAGACCAGTGGTCAGAACAGCAGAAGGCTGCTGTTAACTAAGGAAGCCCCGACAGCCCCGGCTGAGGAGCCTGGCGCTTTCCTGAGTGTGGGAAGGCCTCCCTGGGCCAGGGCCTGGGCCCTGCGGGCTCCGTCCTGCAGCTGCGACCTGCGGCTGCGTCCTCTGTTTACTGAAACGGCAGCAGCATTTCCCCACGCACAGGACCCAGCAACGCCCACCAGCTGTGCCCGCGGGCTCTGCCGCCATGGCCGGCGGCCAGGAGCCGGGACCGCCAGCCCAGGGTGCCCGCAAGCAGGACTCCCTCCCTCCCTGACCCTGACCCAGACCCATACCTGTCGCCTCGGTCAGGAGGGGCCCGAAGCCGGGTGGGGCGGCCGGGCCAGTGCCCCTCAAGACTGACCTCCCAGAGGAAGACATCTGCTCCGCCCACAGCCTGAAAGGATGCCCGTTGACAAAAATGAAGGTCCAGTTTAACGCAACAGTCAGTGCAGCCCCACAGTTCGGAGAGTATCTCTAGTTTCCCACGTAGCGGCAAACGGCAGCTTCATAGCTTGTTTTCCTGAGGTAGATTTCTAGTCAAATGATTCAGATTCTTTAGTGATCCCAGTTCATAAGTTACTAAAACAGACTCTTTATCTGACATTTTTGGCCAAGACCCCTGAAGACCACCTGAGTAAAGACACAGCTGGAATATTAAAACACAGCTAGGATTTCCGCTCGTTTTCCCTGGTAGCGTAAATTCTTCAGTTCAGTTTGACAGAGTGTCTGGTGGACACCTTCTCCTGGCAGCAGAGGAAATGACGCCAGTTATGATCTGCTCACGTAAGAGCTGCAGGCGTCGAATCTGCCTGGAATTCCTCGCTGTGGCAGAGAGCTGCAGAGTGCTGGCCCCAAGATAAGGGAAATAAAAAGCACGTTCTCCCTGAACACCTACCGGAGAAGAGAACCGTGTTCTGTAAGAGGGAAAGGGCACCCAGACTGGGGCGATTTGTTCTTAAAATCCTTCGTTCGGTAACACTGGGCGCCAGAGCGGTGCCTGCTGTACAAGAGTCACATCTGCGGGGGCTGCTCTGCATTCCTTCCATCTGAATAAGAACGGAAGAGAGCTTTTCACTATGTCAACACATGTTAAATCATGACATATTACCTTTAATTTTCCCATTTGAATTTAAAGTTTTCTTTTGATCAACCCCGATTTGTCAGCTATTTCTACGTGCAACTTTTACTCCAATATGCAGCACATTCTGAAACCGCGTCCCAGCCCCTGCGTGGCTGTCACCAGAGGCCTACCTGTCGGGAACGGCTGCAAAATGCATGGGGCTGCCTTGGCACCTTATTTTTACTGATAAATTCCACCTCATCACTGCAGCAGGACACTGCCCGTGGTGCCTTTGTATGGAGCTCTGCCCCCATTTCTGGTTAGAGTGTCTGAGCCTTTGGCCCCCAGTCACACAAGATACCCCACGCGCTCAGTAATCACGCAGAAACGCACGGCGCCCCGGGCTCACCGCTCGTACAGTCAGTGCGACCGTTTCCAGGGACAAGGGCTGCAGTGAAGACGCCAAGCGGGAGGAAAACACTCAAAGAATCAACTGTGGAATGATCTAGTGGCCCACAGGACCTTGAACTTGTGTTTTCCGGCTGCGGGAGCGCTTAAGCGGATGCTTCTGTCCCGCTGCCCATGCTCCCTCAGGAGGTATCAAGCTCTAACTTCCCAGGCATCTTGCCTCGTAGCATCATCGCGACCTGGGGCTAATTTCTTAAAAGGGTTAAGCTGGCATGTCCCGCATTGAATTACCACTGTCATTCAATTCATTAGAAGAGTTTACGGACTTACAATATGCCTGTAATTTATAGCCTGCTTAGTGACAAAGCCTGATGCTAACATATGCCTAATTTGCCAAGGTTATCTCAAGTTCCATTCATCTCCCCACTAACAATGAGCCTCTGATTCCCCGCTCCCAGGGTAAGGTACATGCGGTTTCATATTTAGTGCTATCAATCACAGGGAATTGCCTCCCGCCTGCCTCCTGCAAAGCGGTTTCCCCTCAGCCTCTGACGAGGGATGAGAGGGTGGCTGGGCCGCCGGAGGGCATGGGTTTCTAGCGTCCCCAGGGGCACCTGGGTCTGCGGACAGCCTGGGTCCTAGACAGCCCTGGGCTGGTCTCGGCCTGGAGCCCCCGGAAGTGATGATCTAGTTCAGGCATCCCTGGGACAGCTTGGTGGAGGCCCAGCCCCGACGGCACCTGGTTTCCAAACGTCCGTGCTCATTTCCCCCTGGGATGTGGGAACGGTGCCCGCTCAGGGGCAGGCGGGCTCCAAGGGGTCTGTGTGTGTGGGGCCTGCTGGGGACACTGTCCTGAAGGACGCTGCATGTCTGCCCAGAACCCTGCCCCCTGGCCTCTGTGGGCTCACCTGCAGGGGCCATCTCGCCGAAGTGACCCCCTCAGTTCAGTCCAGTTGCTCAGTCGTGTCCGACTCTTTGTGACCCCATGAACTGCAGCACGCCAGGCCTCCCTGTCCATCAACAACTCCCGGAGTTCACTCAAACTCATGTCCATTGAGTCGGTAATGCCATCCAGCCATCTCATTCTCTGTCATCCCCTTCTCCTCCTGCCCACAATCCCTCCCATCATCAGGGTCTTTTCCAGTGAGTCAGCTCTTCACATCAGGTGGCCAAAGTATTGGAGCTTCAGCTTCAGCATCAGTCCTTCCAATGAACACCCAGGACTGATCTCCTTTAGGATGGACTGGTTGGATCTCCTTGCAATCAAGGGACTCTCGAGAGTCTTCTCCAACACCGCAGTTCAAGAACATCAATTCTTCAGCGCTCAGCTTTCTTTATAGTCCAACTCTCACATCCATACATGACCACTGAGAAGGGGAAGGCTACCCACTGCAGTGTTCTGGCCTGGAGAATGCCATGGACTGTTTAGTCAGTGGGGTTGCAAAGAGTCAGACACGACTGAGCGACTTTCACTTTCATAGTTACAATAATAGATATTAGAACTAATCATTTAAAATATTTATTTATAATCATAATAAATCATACAAGATAAATATAACTATATAAATATAAAAACCTATGTTCAGGGATTTTGACCAAGCGCCTTTCAGGACAAAAGGCCCTGGAAGCCCCTCCTTGGGGGGCTGGGACCCAGTGAAGGCTGAAGGCCGGCTGCTCAGCGCGCCTGCCAGCTCTGCACAAACACAGCCATTGGGAAGGACTGAAGGTGGGAGGAGAGGGGTCGACAGAGGATGAGGTGGTTGGATGGCATCACCGACTCGATGGACATGAGTCTGAACAAGCTCCGGGAGTTGCTGATGGACAGGGAGGCCTGGCGTGCTGCCGTCGGTCGACTGAGCGACTGAACTGAACTGAAGTAGCATAATTTTATGAAAAGCGATATTTTCCAAGCCGAGATTAAATTTAATGAGGATAGTCTTGGTTTACGTGTTCGCAAGTCTTTTTAATGCATGACTTAGCGAGAAGGGTGCTGAATTCTCCTCTTTCTTAATTATGTTGTTTTGGCTGAGGTATAAGGCAGTTCAGTGTCCCTCCAACATGTGGCTGGAAAAAGGAAGAGAGTTTTCCGAGGAGATGTGGGTAGCCTGCTCCGGCGTGGCAAGTCGTGGCTTCTTTTCTGGTTATGCTCGGTCTTCCCTGCTGCGTGGGGGGCTACTTTCTAGTCGTGATTTAGGGGCTCAGCTGCCCTGAAGCATGCTGAATCCTCCCGGACCAGGGGTCAAATCCATGTCCCCTACTCTGGCAGGTGGATTCTTCACCTCTGGGCCAGCAGGGAAGTCCAGACAAGTGGCAGTTTTTTGAGAGGCAGTTACTAACCTAACACGGATGAGGTACTGACATTGATGAACCTAAAGCTCCTCTGATGAATTACTCATTCTCGGCTGCATTGAGACCCATCAGATTTGGAAAGGATCTTTTGCTCATAGACTGACTCACACTGCTTTTATGCCCAAAGCGGTCGAGGCCACTCAGAGCGCGGATTTCTAAACTGGCACCATCTCACCCATAAACGCTGAGGAGAAGAGGGCTGCACAGAGGAGCTGTGTTTTCAGGAGCCGTGCTGACACTGGGGGGCTGTGGGAGCCGCCATCTGGGGGCCTGAACGCAGCGTCTGGCCCGCGCACCCTTCAACCAGCCACGATCTCTCAGAGTGACAGTGGAAAGCCTCCATCTCCCCGCCGAAGTCAAGCCTACCCAGCCTCTCCACTTGCATGGGAGCAGGGAGAAGCTTCATTAAAAAAAAAGGAGAAGAAAAACTCACGTTCAGGGCCTTTGACCAAGCACCCTTTGGGACAAAAGGCGTCCGCGTCCCCTCCCCGGGGGGCTGGGACCCAGGGGAGGCTGGAGGCCGGCTGCCAGCTCTGCACAAACACAGCCGCCTAATTGCTGCCCGTCTCCCGGCCCGCGTTCCTGGCAGCCCCGCGAGGCACCTGTGCCGCAGACCTGGGGCTGCACCCCCGCAGATGTCGCAGGCCCTTTGTTGCTCCCCATTGGGAGCCCTTAATGGGCCGGGCGAGCTGGGCCGAGCGCCCGGCGGCGGACAGCAAAGATTGTTCCCGCGGCGGGCGAAGGGTCAAACGGCCCTTCAGCCTCTAAAGCCCGGCCAGATAACTGCGGGTGATTAGCAATTTTAATTACCAGGTGCAGGTCGGGACCCCTCCTGTAATTGGGCAGGTCGTTAACCCTCCCGGAGATGTGACCGGGGAGCGAGTTTACCAATACGCTGCGGGTCTTTTAAAGTCAATTAAATTAAAGCAGCGAAAATCACCAGAGGCGGCCTGGAGTCTGCTGAGCCAGAAAGGACTGGCTTTCGGTACAAGCTGCCCCGTGAATGGTGGACCCCGTGCAGCCACCCCGGAGGCCCTGGAGCCGAGTGTGGCCGGGCGGGGGGCCTAGGGGGCTGCAGGCACAGTGATGGGGTGTCCTTTCTGACCATCTGGGTCCTCGTGGAGTGGCCCATGGGCATTTGCCGCTGGCTCTCAGGATGTTCACAGGCCCGTGAGACAGAGTCTGGAGTCCCCGGCCCAGCCGTGGGAGGCACGCGCAATCTCACGGCCCCGAGGGCCCCTTCCTGCCACATCCACCAGGCTCGCCTTAACACCTAACCCGAGCCGGTGTCGACCTGATGCTGATAAATGTCCCCATTTCTGTTTGCAGAGGCCAGGAGCCTGTTAGGAAGCTTCAGAGCCTCTAAGAGCTGGAAGAGCAGTTTTCTTGGGTCTCCGTGGCCCCACAGGTCGCTGGGGGAGACCCCCCGCTCCGTGAGGGTGTGCATTGGAAACAACCCAGGGGAGCTCGCATGCAAAGAGGTGTCTTTGAAGAGAAGCAGCTCCAAGCAGGGGTCCCTGTGAGTTGGGCGTGGGGGTTAGGGATTGGGGGATTCACCTGGTCTCTCGTCCACATCAAAGAACTAAAGCAGCCCTGTGGCGGGTGGTCTCACCTCGGCCGCTCTGGAGGGCAGGCCCCCGAGGGCCCCTGGTGGACCAAGCCTGGCCGACACTTGCCCGGAATCAGCGCCTGTGGGGTCGCGACACGGAGTCTGTCAGCTGCAAACACAGCTGGAGCCGCACGACAGAGCAGGGATTATCTCCACGGTTTAGAGAGCAGCTTCCGCGTCTTCTTTTAAAAAGCAGACAGCTCCCTTCACTTAAGGAGCGCGGGTTCACATGCACAGCACAGGCTGGGTCTGCAGAGAAGGCGCCCAGGCGGGCAGTGACGTCGCAGGCCCAGGCAGGCCTGGGGGCAGTGCCCGGCTGGCACCACCCGGAAAGTGCTGTGAGCGTCCAGGGCCGCCTGCAAACCCCAGGCACTGCCGACTCCATGTGTGGCGGGATCCCGGCCGAGAGGCCCAGCGCCCACCCAGACCCACTGGCACCGAGGCCTGCAGAGCAGCCCCGGCGAGTCTGTCCTCGGTCTCTGCATGCTGCTCGCAGCCGGCGTCGACGGCAGGGCGAGACCCCGGGCGCTCAGGCTGCTGGACGTGCCCGGGACCCTCGCAGCGACCTGAGACCAGAGTCCACCTTCCTGGCTTCTGAATCCCCTAAGAAGGGTGGAGACACACACCCCGATGCATTCTGAGCCTCCCTGGCCCCATCCCCAGGAGGCGGCTGTGTTCTCAGAGGGTGTGGGGTCAGAGGTCGGCTCAGGGGTTGGGGGAGAAAGGGGCAGAGGCAGGCAGGGAGGCTGGGAGCGTGGCGTGAGGAGCGCCTGGACGTGCCCGCTCCCTGGCGGTCCTCACCCACAGGGGCGTCAGCTGGGGGGCTGTCGGGCCAGGACCCGGGTGGAGCCGCGCCCAGATGCTCTGTCCCTGACAGCCCTGGTGCCGCCATGCTGGGCGGCAGTGCCCTCCAGCCCTGGCCCCGGGGATCGGGGGCACAGTGCCGGCCAACCAAGGCCCCAGCTGTGCTNTGTGCCCGCTCCCTGGCGGTCCTCACCCACAGGGGCGTCAGCTGGGGGGCTGTCGGGCCAGGACCCGGGTGGAGCCGCGCCCAGACGCTCTGTCCCTGACAGCCCTGGTGCCGCCATGCTGGGCGGCAGTGCCCTCCAGCCCTGGCCCCGGGGATCGGGGGCACAGTGCCGGCCAACCAAGGCCCCAGCTGTGCTGCCCCCAGGCTGTCTGGGTACTTGGACGCATGGCCCTGAGACTCCAGTTGGCACACACCCACCTGCTCACGGGCCAGCCTGGTGCCTGCGATTGAGGCCTCTCGCCCCAGGGCAGACAGCTGGAGGCCCAGCCTGGTGCCGAGTGGGGGCCCGCGTGCAGACGCCCTCAGGACGAGATGGTCTTCCGAGGGAGCCTTGTGATGACTCACATCTGAAAACAGCGTCTTGATTTCCTTAAACGAAACCCGGACTCTCAACCTCTGCACAGCCTCCTGTGCGGGGCCCGGGGCTTGTGGGCGTCCCTGGGAAACACCCTGGGGTCGCGACTGTCATCCTGGTGGCCTTTCGTGGCCCAGGTAAGGGTCAGCCCACGCCTCCGCTGGTGAACACGCGCTTTCTCCTCTCTGAACGCTGGCCCTGCACACGCAGAGTCCCGCTGGGTCGGCAGCCCATAGACGTCCTGTATCTGGGGTCTGCTGTTGATTCATCGGAGGGAGCTCTGCGTGGAGCTGAAGTTCTAGAGACCGACTCTGGAAGCCAACACAGACAGCATTTACATTCAAAGTATACGCACATTCAGTACATTCAGAGGTGAGCTTGGATACTGTGAAGACTGTTTTCCTGGAGTGTGACTGAGGTCTCCTCTATCCTATTACACGGTTGTTTCTGGAACAGGGATCACAGTTGTGATGAGAGACCCCAGCATGGAGAGGGATGAGGAGGAGACGGGGTGCCAGGTGATGAGTGGGCGGCCGAGATGCTCGGGGCGAGAGCCACAGAGAGACGGGGTGTCAGAGGGGTGCTGGCGCCCATCTCCCGCCTGCTCCGGACAGAAAGCTGGTCATCGTTGCTGGAGGTGCCTCCGTCCTGTGGGTGCCGGGAGGGCGTGAGGACGTGTTTCTGGGTGGAGCTTCTTCCAGAGCTGGGAGGTGGTCTTAGGGGGGACTTTGGCCTCAACTCTGCTTTACACCGCTTCTGTGGGTGGCCGCTTGACCCCTTCTCTGTTGTTGGAACTCGAATCTGGGCTACTTTATTGATATTAGTTACCCGCTGTGTCTCTGAGCACCTACTCGCTTCCTTGCTGGGCTTGGAAAATGCAGGTTTTGTGCACCTGAATTATAATCTTGCTGTGATAATACGCCTGTATTGATTCAACAAAATGGGTTGTCTATTTTCCTTTCACTTCAACATCTATAAGAAGGAAAGGCTGACAATCAGGAACATAAATATTTTGGACTTCACATCTTGTGGCATGAAGATGTTTTAAAAAACGTGTAATAATTGCAAAATAAAATTTACCAGGAAATGCAGTCTGTCTGAACCTGGAGGATGAACTTCTCACAAAAAGCACTTATTTCAGAGCAGTGTTAAAATGTTAGAATCGCCTAAGCACCTAAAAGGCAGAAAATAGACAGCATTACGTTAAACATGCAACAATCCAAATATAAATATGTAGAAAGTGCTGTTGGAGTCCGGGCCGTCTCTCTGCTTTATTAAAATCACACAGGATGCTGGCTCCCACGGCACTTTATTCTGGAGACTGTCTCTGGCTCTGAGGGGCTTCTCCCACAGACCCCGTGCTTTTGTGACTGACACCACCCGAGGGATCGTGGAAAGTTTCAACTCCATATTTTACACCAGTCTGATGTTTTCTTATGCGTTCGAGTTCGTTTAAAGGGCTTGGTTTTGGTTGGATTTTGGTGCTTAACTGTAATTGTTGTATGCTACTCGACATTTGGATAAAACAACCTCACTGACCACGTCTATTGCCATTTCTGAAGAAAGCCACGTTTTTGTAAATAAATGGGGAAGACAGCTTTCTTCAAAAAGAGCATGACCGTTTTCCTAGCCCATCTCATCTCTTTCTATGGTGAGGCCCCGTCCTGGGTGTGGATAGCAGATTCCATCTAGACTTGCACCAGCCCTGCACCTTTTCGGGCTGGGATCGCAGCTTCATGCTCTCACTTCTGGGGATGGTGACCCAACGGCTTTTGCTCGGCTGGCCAGAGGCAGTGGCAGCATGCAGGCCGCTGAGGGGAGTTTGGGGTGGCAGGACTGTGCCCCTTGCTTGACAACAGAAGGCCAGCCTCCCTGGGGAGACGACGTCCCTCCTCCCGGCAGCCCATGGGTGCTGAGGTTGACCCTTACGCCTGCTCTGGGGCCGGCAGAGCCCTGCACAGAGGGGAGGGGAGTGGGGGGCATCAACTCCTCCGGCCCACGAGCCTTACCTGGATGCTTGGAGCCATCAGGGAAGAAGCAGCTTTAGAATCATCTCTGTCTCACTGAAGATTTGCGAAGCGGGGGGAGGGTGAGGTGTAAGTAGGCCTGGAAGCGAGTCACCAGACCACCTGGCTCCGCCAGGGGACCTGGCCACCTCCCTGCCTTCTCCACCCCACGTGTCTGTACACCACGGATGTACACGCACCTGTCCCGGGAGCCCAGCACCCGGCCTCACATAGCTCGTGAGCCGAGATGTTTCCCGATGAACAGTTTCAACAGCCCCGCTGCCAGGCCCAGCAGGGAGACCTCTGTGAAGACGCGCTCAAGGGCTTTTCTCTCCCCTAAGACGCTGACCTAGACGGGAACCATATTCCACAGACAGGGTCCTGGCCGGCTCACCTGACAAGCGGTTACGAAAGCCACGCCGCAGAGGGTGCCCTGGGCACCTCATCTGGTGGGACGGGAGAAGCCCGCTTACAGACACACCTGGGCTTGCTGCTTGATTTCCGAAGAATTACTACATTTCTAAAATTTCTCTGTGAGAGGCAGCACCCCCACTGGACTGTTTAAGACGGGTACAAAGGGAGGGAAGCAGGAAATGTCTCCAGCTCCAAAATGGAAAATGCTCTGTTTCTCCTTTAAGGGAAGCTGGAAATTGAAGGTCTGTCAACTCTGGGCTTTGGTGATGGGGGTCAGCCCACTCCTCCAGCGCGAGGGTCACCTGTGGCTCACCCCGCGGCTCAGGGTGGGCGGCCGCTCACACGCGCCTGAGCACAGGTGCTGCGGGTGGGATGGCAACGACGCGGAGACGCCAGAGACCCCCAGAGGAGGGGCTTCCCGGGGCCCGGCCCGCGGGAGGACGTTGGCTTAGAATCAGCATCTTCTCTTTTTTTTGTTTTTTGCCCTCATGCCTACAAGCGGGACCAGGCAGAGACGCTGCTGACACTTATTGGAGCGGGTCTTTCTCAGCTGCTGCCCGTCGGCCATGGCGTTTACCTGCTGAGAGCGGCCGAGCGCGTGTGGCTCGTCACGTAGATCCACCTTCGCTTCAGTCGTGGCTCCCGCCTCCTTGTAGGAAAACCCCGCAACACAGCTGATTCTCCCGCGCAGACAGCGTCTAAGTTAGTGCTCCCAGCGGATGAGCAGCTCTGATGGAAGCCAATGGCCTGTGTTTGTTTGTTGTTTCAGTTTTATTTTTTGTGGGGGAGGAGGGGTTATATATGGAACACATTTGATGGTCAGATCAGTGGACAGAATAAGGAGTGTGAATACTTTGGCTGAACCACCATCTGTGTGTGTGTGTGCATGCGTGTGTGTGTGAATGTGTGTAGAGTGTGTGTGCATGCGCACGTGTGTGAATGTGTGTAGTGTGTGTGCACGTGTATGAGAATGTGTGTAGAGTGTGTGCGTGCGTGTGTGTGTATGTGTGTACAGTGTGTGTGCATGTGTGAATGTGTGTTTGAATGTGTGTACAGTGTGTGAATGTGTGTACAGTGCGTGTGCACATGTGTGAATGTGTGTACAGTATGTGTGTGAATGTGTGTACAGTGTGTGTTTGTGAATGTGTGTACAATGTGTGTGCGTGTGTGAAGGTGTGTAGAGTGTGTGTGCATATGTGTGAATGTGTCTACAGTGTGTGTGCATGTATGTGAATGTGTGTACAGTGTGTGAATGTGTCCAGTGTGTGTACATGTGTGTGTGAATGTGTCTACAGTGTTTGTGAATGTGTGTAGAATGTGTGTGCATGTGTGTGAATGTGTGTAGTGTGTGTGTGTGTGTGTG
>SJYX01010380.1:116485-130626 GCA_006410675.1 Oreotragus oreotragus | reverse complement strand
GTGTGCATATGTGTGAATGTGTCTACAGTGTGTGTGCATGTATGTGAATGTGTGTACAGTGTGTGAATGTGTCCAGTGTGTGTACATGTGTGTGTGAATGTGTCTACAGTGTTTGTGAATGTGTATACAATGTGTGTGCATGTGTGTGCATGTGTGTAGTGTGTGTGTGTGTGTGTGTGAATGTGTCTACAGTGTGTGCTTGTGTGAATTGTGTACAGTGTGTGCATGCATGTGTGAATGTGTGTAGTGTGTGTGTGAATGTGTAGTGTGTGCATGTGCGTGTGTGTGAATGTGTACAGTGTGTATGTGTGTGTGAATGTGTGGACAGTGTGTGCATGTGTGTGCAGCCCAAGCCTTGAGTGAATAAGGAAAAGTCAGGAGGGGGTGTTGAAGGTGAGTTAAGGGTAGGAGGAAGGCAGGGCCCCCCACCGCCGCGCCCCCACCGCCGCGCCCCTATCTGTGAAATGAAAGAGACGCTTCCGCATCCACAGAGAGAAACAAGGCCATGACGGATGTGTAGGAGCTTCCTAAAGACCGGCCTGGACTTGCTAAAGGGATAATAAAATTCCTTTAGATATTTTTTGGTTTTTGCATTTTAATGAAAAGATTGATTTCTAGTCATTATTTATCTATTGTCAAATTTTCACAAACAGCTGTAGTGACAATTGCTGAATTTCTACTCTGTATTTAGAGGAAACTCTCAATTCACAAACATGGAATTGTGCTATTATCTATGTCGAAGGCGTTTTTCTGTAAATATACAGATTTAGTGCTGGTTTTCAATAAATATACAAAGATGCTAATTACCACTAGAACTATTTGTTAACACTCAAAAATACATATAAAATAAATAAAAGAAATGCCATTTTTCCATTAAAAATTCAAAAGTACTTGCCTGGAGGCTGCCTCGCACATAATATTTGGAAACTGTGCCGTCGGTACGCAGTTGACTTGACCTGTTGTTCTCCGGTCCTTCCCAGCGACTCTCCCCGGCCTCTCCGGGAGGCTCCTCTCGCTTTCGTGGGAGGGACTTTGGTCCACCGTGGGGTTTTCCCGAGCCCGCCCGCCCGTGTCGCGGGAGACAGCCGCGCGCCGTGGGCCGCAGGCGCTGGGTGGGCCGGGGGCTCTGCAGGGCAGGACTGTGCAGTGGGCTGTGCGGCGTGTGGCCCGGACCCGCTGCCCTGTGGGCCCGCCCTCCTTAGTTTATTTCCACCTGTGTCTAGTATGAGGGGCATTTTCACCACCTGCTGTTAAAAATCATCGCAAAACTTACAGAGTTATGAACAACACTCCTACAAACATGGGGGCTCAGAGCTCTCCACTCCTCCCTCTGGTCCAGTGGTGGTCGAGCTCGCCCGTGGTGGACAGTGTGGGCTGAGCCCCCCAGGGCTGTCGAGGGCCCACAGCCGGGCCCTTCCCCGGGACGTGCCTGTGGCTGAAGGGAGACTTCCCCACCCTGGGGTGAGGGCGCCGGCAGGTCACGGGGGGAGGTCGGTTGCTGGGAGGAGGGTCAGAGCAGCTCCTGAAGGAGGGGCTGGGAGGGGACCGAGCATCTCCTCCTCCAGGTCGGCCGCCCCGCAACCGCGCCCAGCACCTTTGCAGCAGCTCCTCAGGCCCGTCGAGAGGGCTTGGGGTGAGAGGGCTCGAAAGAGGGGCCCTGGGCGACCGAGGCTGCTTTTGTTTAAACAAAGGCCCCTCCGTGAGCTCTGGGAGTCAGCACTCTCCCTGGTAAACTGAGGTCCCAAGGGGCTGTGAGGATGAGCGACGCACACGTGGTCTCAGTGCAGCGTCGAGCTCGCGGTGAGACCAGACGGGTTATTGTCGTCACCACCATCCTCATCATCACGCATAGACTCTCGTCCAGAAAGCGCAGAGGGCTCCCTGTGTGGCCCCAAACATGTCCAGAAGCATTTCTGCAGGCCTGAGGGGAGCTTCGTTAGTAACCGATGAGTTGCAGGGCTCCGTGTGAACCTGGAGTCACTGTGGACGCCGAGGCCAGGGGTTTACACGGATGGGAGCCAGGTGCCCAACTCGGGGAGGCCGGCCCCTCGCACAGACCAGCTTACAACAAGATTAGCGTGTGCCCAGGAGGAGCCAGGGGCTCTGTGCCCGGCAGATAAGAAACCTGGGCCCGGCCAGAGCAGAGACGCGCCCCCGACACCCTGCCGCGAGCGGGTGGACAGGCGCCCCGGCCAGAGCCCCTGGGGGCGCATATGGTTGTGGAGCGTGACATGCTCAGGTCAGCTGTCCTGAAAGTGTGCAGGAACCGCTACAGGACTTGGGTTCTTCGTGGGCAGCAGAGAGGCGCTTGGACGTCACTCAGCTGATGGCAACCAGGCCTCGGCGCCCCGCGGAGGCAGAGCACCGCTGGAGTCGGCTCCTCCCTTGTCTCCGCGGGCCCTGCCTCCACCCCGGCCGTTGCCGCTGGGAGACCCCGGACGCCCCCCGCCGTTTCCTCCTGCGGAGGTGCATCATTGGCGCGGCCCGGGCGTGACCCCTCTGTCCCCGGTCGTGACCCGCACCCCCCGTCTTCCCGTCATTTTCCTCTCTGTTTTGTTTGTGAGAGATGTCTGCTTCGTGGCTGAAAAGCAACTGATGTTGGTCATGTACTGTGCTGAGGATAAGGAAGACCACACGTCTCCGAGTGACTGGGCTCCAAAAATGTTCACATTTCAGTGTGGAAGAGGCAGGATCCCCTGTGAAAATTACAGGCTGACTTTGTACTCACGCTGCCCAGGTGGGAACCCGCCTGCTAATGCAGCAGGCACGAGACACGGGTTTTACTCCTGGGTTGGGAAGATCCCCTGGAGAAGGGAATGGTAACCCCCTCCAGTATTCTTGCCTGCGGAATCCCAGGGACGGAGGACCCTGGTGGGCTACAGTCCCTGGGATCGCAGAGAGTCGGATACGACTGGACCACTGAGTGTTCACACATGCATTCGTACTTTTGCACAGGGCACAGGTCCTGAGCAAAATTCCAAGTTGAACACTTAAATACGTCAACGGCCCCACCCAAGGGCGCATCTCTGGAGTTGGTTCAGCATCAGAAAATCCTATGTGTTTGGTTTAGAGTCCTTCCAGATTAAGAAAAGCCATGTGATCTTAAAACTTGCAGAGACATTTGATAAGATTCAATATACATTTGTCACAAAAATCTTGTTAAAATAGAAATTATGTTTAAGTGGATGAATCTCTCAAATAACAGCAAAAAGAAAAAGAAGAAAAAAAAAGACAGAAAAACTCTAAACTACAACAAAACTCATTGCTAATAGTAAAAAAGTTTAGAATGTTTCTCACAAAAATCAAGATCAAGTCCAGAATGCTGGCTATCACCATTTCTGTTCAACACTGAATTAACATAAAAGACCAGAAAAAGTAGGAAATGTGAACACTGAGAAAAAAACCACAAACTGTCGCCATCTTGCTGACTAGACTGTAGCTCGACATCACCCCCCACGGACACTTAGATCCTCTTTTAGAATCCATAGGACATCTGCCAATGTCGAGCAGTGTGTCTCGATATTAAAAACCAAATGGCATTTCTCCTACCAGAAACATTTAGAAATCTTAATTGATAAGAACAACGAGTTGAAATCCGCATCTGGTTAAGATGGAGAAATAGGAGCTGAATTTGCTTTCTAGCCCCAACAACTGAAAAACCAGACAAAACGTATGACATGTGTTCAAAACCTTGGGCCCAACTGTTGTGTCAGCTCTACACCATTGGTGGATGTTTAGACCTGATAACGTTCACTGTTTGTTCAACATCACGTTTTTCTGCATTTCACGCAAAGTTCCTTTACTAATTCACTTTTCACTTGTATGGAGTGCCTGCTTGAGTAGTTCTTTAGAAGTGAGTTTATGGCTTCTGAGTTCTTGCCCATCTAAATACAGGCTTATTTGTCCTCACATTTAAACCACAATTGACTAATCATATAATTCATCATCCTTTATCTGTAACTCAGCAAATACAACTTTATTGCTATTTTGCATTTGGTGCTGCCGTTGAAAAAATCAAGTGCCAGCCTGAATATCTTTCCTTTATAGGTAATTTGTATATTTACAAAATTGACCCCTCTTCTTATTGAAGTTTTATTTTTTCTCCTTATTCTTAGAAATTGCCAACTTATTCAGGGAATGAAGAGAGTGGTTCTTATCCCAATCCTAAACGAGTGTCCGGGGGCCATGTTGAAGGAGAAAACTCTTCCCCGGACCCGGCTTGGGGTCTCAGGTCTTGTGGATGGCAGGGCCGCGAGCCGCGCCCCCTCCCCTGCCTGGACAAGCAGGTGGCTGTGGGGCTGGAGTCGGGCAGACACACAGCTTCTCTCCTGGGGGCGGTCAGTGCTTCTCTCTCCTTCTCTCCTCCCTGAGTCACTCCCCCTAAACCCCAAGATGGTCCCGGGTGGAGGCGCAGGAGGGTGAGTGCGGGAACCTCGTGTGAGTGGAAAGACTGTTGGAGAGGGTCCAGCCTGCCAGCCAGAGGGGCCTGGGGCTTTGGACTCTGCTTGGACATCTGAAAGCCCAGGGGCGTGGGTTAGCCCTTGGCCACTTTTCCGGGAATGCACGCGCGCGTGCTAAGTCGCTTCAGTTGTGTCCGACTCTCTGTGACCCCACGGACTGTAGCCCGCCAGGCTCCTCCGTGCATGGGGTTCTCCAGGCAGGAATGCTGGAGTGGGCTGCCATGCCCTCCCCCAGGGGATCTTCCTGACCCAGGGATCGAGCCCAGGTCTCTAGCATCTGCTTCGGCAGGCGGTCTTTACCACGAGCGCCACCTGGGAAGCTGCCCTCCAGGGTTAGGTGCTGGCTTAGGGCTTCCTCATGCCTGGCCAGCTCTCTACCCACTGTGGGGTGTTTGCCACGCAGGCCCTTCCCAAGCACGGATGGCGCCTCCTCACTGCCCTCGGCCACAGACAGAAGGCAGACAGTCTCTTGATCTCTTGTGGCCTTGGGGGCTGGAGATGGGGGCTCAGGCTTCCCAGGGCTTCATTCTCAGAGCCCTTGGCCCCCCTGACTCATCAGATGGTGTCAAGACCTTAGGTTCCCGACGCCCACGAGGCTCACCAGGCTCACAGACCCTGACATACGCTGGTTTCCTCCCTTCTGCAGCATCAGAGAAGCTCCTCTGGAGCAGAGCAGAGAATGTCACCTTCTCTGGGAATTTTCACCGGGTCCCTGCCAGGCGCTGACACAGACTGCGCTTGCTGGGATGTGTGTGGACGGACATGGTTCTGGTCTGTACTGATACAACATCTAGGCATCTAGGCCTGCAGAGACGAGGCCCCTGAAATCACGTGTCAGCGCACACGGACAAATGCTCCCCGGCTCCAGTCTGCTCCACGTTACAGGCCAAGTGCAGCTCCTGTGAGCGCTGTGGAGCTGTTGGGAACAGACCTTCAGTGGCTCACACGCTTGGCATGGGAGAGGAATCTTGGGCCTGAGAACACAGAGCAGGTCCTGGAGCCTTCCTGAGGTCGGCTGGGGTGGCACCTGCCCACGGCTCACTGGCTGGGCGGGGAGGTTACTGACGGTGATCTCTCAACATCGTCAACAAATCATCGCCTAAAGGAAGTTAACCTGAATCTTCACTGGAAGGACTGATGCTGAAGCTGAAACTCTAATCCTTTGGCCACCTGATGTGAACAGCTGACTCACTGGAAAAGACCCTGATGTTGGGAAAGACTGAAGGTGGGGGGAGAAGGGGACGACAGAGGAGGAGATGGTTGGATGGCATCACTGGCCAGATGGACATGAGTTTGAGTGAACCCTGGGAGTTGGTGACGGACAGGGAGGCCTGGCGGGCTGCAGTCCGTGGGGTCGCAAGGAGTCAGACACGACTCTTGGTGACCCCATGACTAAAAACAACAGCGTGGGTCTAGTTTACTTTTTAAGCATCTAGAACTTTTCAAGAAAGTGGTTTCTCCCAGGGCTTGACTCAGCGTTCCCTAGACACATAGACGGGAGCTATGTTTCCTCCCAGGCCGACGGGGCCTGGGTTTCAGGTGCAGACCGCTGTGTCCAGGTAGGGTGGAGGTGGTCAGGCCCAGAACAGCGCAGGGAAGGGCACTGTCTGCCTGCTGAGCCTCAGGGGCCTCTGGGGGCAGTTTAGGGGCTGGAGAGGGTGGGGTCCAGAAGGAAGAGTGATAACTCCTGCTTACCCGGGCTCACGTGTATGCGGCTCTGTGGATGACAACAGTCAGGCAGTGAACGCCACCCGGCCATTAGGACGAGACCCAGCTGGGCAGTGGAAGCAGGCGGGGGTGCCCGGCTCATCGTCTCATAGCACCTGAGGTGCTGCGGAGCCTCCTCCAGGGCGAGGAAGAGTGCCAGGTGCCTGGCAGGCCGGAGGGGAATGCACCCAGGGCCGAGTGCCTGGGCCTGCGTGTGCACTCCGTGTGTGCCTGCGTGAGTGCGTAGTGTAAACTGCAGCATGACAGTTAACCAGCTCCACCAGCGACGGCATCTCAGAAGCCCGGAGTCTTCAGGACTCACGCGGGGATGCTGACGTGAATCTCCCCCGAGTGGGGGCCCCGCCCCTGGGTCCTGTCTGGCTGGCCCTCTGCCCGGTCCACAGAGGGGTGCTTGTGGGGCCTGATCCCGGCTCCCTGCCCCACCCCCCTTGGCCGGGCCGGGAGGAGAAGCAGGGAGCCCAGAATCTCGGCGCTCTGGCTGGGCTCTGCCTATGTCCGGTCCCCACCGCCAGTCTCTGCACCCATCACTGAACCGAGGGGGGCTGCCGCCGGCACCTCCCCTGCCCCTTTGGGCTTCTGAGCACCCCGTTGCCCGTGATGCCCCTCTGTTAAGTTGTTCTGTTTTCCTGCAGGACCCAAGTGGTCCCCGCCCTCCTCTGCTGGTCCCCTCTTCACACACGATGCTGCTCAGACCAGCTTCCTGTAAGCGAGTCAGTGACTGTCCCTGTGCCCCAAGGACAAACCCAGTGGCCCGGTGCTCAGGGACGCGGCCCCTGGAGAGGTGGGCAGAGCCCGAGGAAGCCGGGGGTCCCTGCACCGGTGGGGCTGGAGCAGCACCGTCCCTGATGGACAAGGAGACCGGTCAGGGTGGGCCAGAGCCCGCCCAGGGCCGCTCGGGGAGATGCAGCTCAGCCAGGCTGTGCCGGGCTTTGTTCACGGTGGCCACTCCACACCGAGCTCGCAGAGGGCCGGCCGGCAGCGCCCGTGCCTCCAGGCAGACGCCGGTCCCGGCGGCCCCACGGGACCCCGCCTCCAGCCACACCTTGCGCCCTCCCAGGACGGCCTCCGGTCACAGGCACTTAGCGTCCACGTGGAGCAGACCCGGGCCCTGTCCCTGGGAGCGTGGTCACATCCTTGGCCTAGAGCCTCACGGCCGAGAACAGGACTCTGAGGCATCCCGTGTGTGGGTGCACATGCCCGCGCCTCCCACGTGAAGCGGTGAGCACCAGACACCGTGTGCACGCGCACGTTTCCCACGCGAGGTGGTGAGAGCCCGGACGCCGTGTGCACACGCGCGCACCTCCCACGTGGAGTGGTGAGCACCAGACGCCGTGTGCACGCGCACGTCTCCCATAGGAAGCGGTGAGCACCCGGCCGCTGTGAGGAAAGACCGGGAGCCGGGCGAGGCCGCGAGTGGCCCCGGGCGGGCGCTGAGGGAAGGCCGGCAGGGTTGGGCGCGCCCGCGAGTGGCCGCTGGCGGCCCGGGGCCCGGTCGGCGTCGCGCCTCGGCCGGGCTGGCCGCACGCAGGGGCCGCGTCCCCGCTGGCGGCGGGAGACCCGCGGCAGGCCCGCTTCCGCCGGCTCCCCGCCCGCGGCCTCCAGGGGCCCAGCGCCCTGAGGAGCAGAGGGCCCGTGGCCGGGAAGGGCCTTGGCAACAGGGGCCCAAGCGGAGAGGTGACATTCCGCGCCCCGGGAGAGGAGGACGCGGGCCAGCGCCGGCCAAGGCTCCCTGTTTTAGGCGGTGGCACACAAGCCAAAGCCGGCCTGCGTCCCCGCCGCGAGCCCTGCTTATGCAAACGGTTGACTGTTACCCTCGGAGTTTGCCTTAGTTGCTGGCTGTTTTAACATTCCTTTTCTAAAAAACAAAAAGGAAGGAAGGGAGAAAGAAAATCACTACACCCTCTCCCGTCACCCCCTCTCCCATCACCCCCTCCTGTCACCCCTCCTGTCACCCCCCTCCTGTCACCCCTCTCCTGTCACCCCTCTCCTGTCTCCCCTCTCCTGTCACCCCTCCTGTCACCCCCTCCTGTCACCCCTCTCCTGTCTCCCCTCTCCTGTCACCCCCTCCTGTCACGCCCCTCCTGTCACCCCTCTCCTGTCACCCCCTCCTGTCACCCCGTCCTCCACCCCCTCTCCTGTCACCCGTCTCAGTGCCCAGACCTGCCTATCCAGAGATGCAGGGAGACGAAGGCTGGCATTGAAGATGGACAGTTTGGGGAAGGAGGCAGGAGGCAGTCGTTCTCATGAGCAGGAGGGTGCCCTGCAGTCCCTGGATCTTCCCCGGCTTCGGGAGGTTGGTCCTGCCAGCAGCTCCGGCCACCCCACCTGCTTCGCTTTGTGTGCTGAACTGGGGCATCTGGGGCTTGAATCAGCAGCTGCTCCCACCCTACCTGACTCTTTCTGGTAATTTCTGATGTTGCCTGGATGCTGGCTTGCTATTAAGCATCAACTGAGCCAGATGCAAAACGTTCCCCAGGGCCATGCCTGGTGCATTCGGGGGTGCAGGAATATGACAGGAAGAGGCATGCGGTGGCACCCCAAGTTCCCGATACTTGAGGGCAGACCCGCAGCCCTGGCCCCGTGAGGTTGCCCTTCAGTCGGCTCAGGTGGGTCCTGTGCTGTTGGGAGGACATCTCTTCCTCAGCATCTGGCTGGGACCAAGCTCTGCTTCAGCCCATGTGCTTCTTCATGCACTGGACCAGGCCTCTGAGTCCACCCTGCTGCGTGGGTCCTGGTGAGCCTGGGCAGAGCCCCGGTGGTGAGAGCATGGGTGGAAGCCAGGCCAGCCGCAGTGCCCAGGTAGTACCCAGGTAGTGCCCAGGTACTCTGTCAAACCCCTGCACTTCACTAGGAGGTGTTTGCAGACATGGTAACACCCGCAGTCAGCCTTCTTCACGTGGTTGGGCTTCCTCTGGTCAGTTTCCTTAGGGGAGGGGAAATTCTGCCTCAAGAAATCCTCTGTGGCATCATCTCTCCTAAAGTTCCCACCTGTGGTCTGCTCTGTGGGTCTCAGGTTTGCCAGCCCCTGACAGGGTCACTGAGATAAACCTTTAAACAGAGAAACAAACGTGTATAGATGCACCCAGCTGCACACGGATGTCTCTGTTCGTTTGCTTATTTGCCTTGTGAGGAAGTAACCTGTAAGATTGAGGGATTTTCCAGACCAACTGAAAGGTTATCTCTGTTATTTGTGACTCACAGACCCTGACCTGGAGGCTTACAGACCCTGACCTGGAAGGTTTGACTTTCCAGAGAGTCAGAAAAACAAGTTGTGTAAACTGTGTGTTATCCGCAGAATTATGTCGCCAAAGCCTCACAAGCCTATTCTTGTAAAGGTCAACAGTATTGTGACCAATCATGATATATCTATACCTCCCCGCCCAATGTGGTTTTTTGTGCTTAAAAACTGTTCTGTAACTGTCATCGGGGTTCGCTCCTTGCTTAAGGAGGACAGAACCCCGGCGTGCCGGTTCAATAAATCCTCTTGCTATTTGCATCGATCCTGTGTCTTGGTGGTCTTGGGCGACGGACTCCAGGGCGGAACCGTGCGGTTCAACAGCCTAAGCTTGCTTGTTTATCAGCAGGATCCTCTGGAGCACCCTGACTGGCAGTGTTCGCCCTCTATTTCCCGTCTGTGTGATGGTAACAGTGTCCACCATGTGGGACTAAGAATCAAAGGAAGGATTACATCGCAAGTGCCGTTTCAGGAGCTGTTGGTTGCAAAGAGGTTTGTCACACCTGATGAAGATGGCATTTTGGTGGGTGTGCCAAGGGACTGTTTCTGGTTGTCGGCAGTGGTTGAGGCCCCGGTGATGCTGGTACTCAGCGGGGCTTGTGGTGAGGGTCTGGCACCACCAACGTGTCCGTGGAGAGTGTCTCCAGGCACAGGGAGCGGGTCACAAACGCCACTGTGATGACTGGTCCCTAACAGATTTCCCTCTTTTGAATGATCACATTTTTCTGCTTGATTTTTTTTTTTTTCTCTTAAAATAAGAGCCCTCTCCTCCTTTTCATATGCTCCGGGGGCATCTGAAGTCAGTTTCCAAGGATGTGGTGAACAGCGTTTAAGGCATGGCCCCTGGGAATGCACTTGGGAGTGAGGAGGGAAAGAGACAAGGCCTGGCTCAACAAATTCAGTTTTCTGGCAAAACCGGTGAGGCTGAGGGTGCCGGGGGTCAGCTGTTCCCCATGGCCTGCAGTTGGGGGGTCAGTGCCCAAGCCACATGATGCTGGGCAGGGGGAGTGGCCCCTTGGAGCCCAGGCCACACTAGGGGGATGGTTCTATGGAACCTTGGCGCTCTTCTGCTCTGTGACTTTAGCCACCAAGTGTCACTTCCGTGGACTCAGTCAACATCACTGAACAGGAAATTGCTTTATTATTATGCTAAATGGGCACTTTGTTTGGATAGAGGAATGGTTAATGAAAATGATTGCACTGTAATGTGGAAAAGATAAAGCGCTAAAAAATGCTGTGATAGTCAACAGCTGACATAATTTGTGCTGTTATTATGGACGATTTGTGACTTTTTAAAAGTCGAGTGGGTCCAAATGTCAGATGGGGAAAACATTAGTTAAAACACCCCAGAGTAACGAACGATTTAGAGGAGAAGGCAATCCGAGAAGACTTAAACCTTTCTGTTTTAATTCGTTATTTAACAACACAGACAGTTTGCAGCCCGCACTCAAAACAGCTCTCCAGGCCCCTCCTGGGCTCTGCCTTCCTTTCACCCTGGACCGATGTTTTGCCCGGAAGATGCGAGGCTTTCTCCACGAATAGGAATTTCCAGAAGAGTCACCACCTTCTGCCCCCAACCTCTTCATTCTCATCCTCTTTGAGCAAAATGGCACGTGAGAGTCCCAGGTGGCGTCACAGGCGAGGAGAAGGTCTCCCACTGGACATGAGAGGCTTAAGGGTGAAGGGGGAATAGCGGGCCTTGCTTGTGGCGTCTTCATGATTCAGCAGCAGCCTCTGCGTGGAATCTGGGAGGTTGCTGAAGCCTTGCATATTCCTGAGGAGGTGGAGGAGGACTGATGGGCCGAGTCACCCGTTCACTCAGTGAGCGCCTAACGGGCTCCCCCTCCGGACGCACAGCGCGGAGTGACCCGGTCTTTCTGGGGGGCTGTGGAGCCCCCCAGACGCACAGCGTGGAGTGACCTGCTCCTCCTGGGTGGCTGCGGAGCCCCCCGGACGCACAGCGCGGAGTGACCCGCTCCTCCTGGGTGGCTGCGGAGCCTTCTGGACGCACAGCGCAGAGTGACCCGGTCCTTCTGGGTGGCTGCAGAGCTGCAGTGACTTTTTTCCTCAGTGCTTGAGGCCAGAACAAACCCTGAACAGGTCTGTTTATTTGTAGTTAGGCCCAAACAATGAGAATTTATGAAACTGAGAGAAAAAGAAACAATATTTTTGCTTCATTTTTCCAGACACCAGAATTCCTTATCAAGGGGACGTGATGTCCACTGGGTGCTGAATGACACATGGACACGTGCAGTCAGACAGCTCTGCCCCGGCCCCTTCCTGCTCAACATAGACTTCAGAGCATACTTGATTTTATGTCAGTGACTGTGGAACATCAGGCTTTGCAAACACAGTGTTACGGGAAGGGATGGAGTACAGCCTGATAGGGAAAACGGTGAGCTAGTGCACCAGCTGGGCTGCCAAAGCTGAGAGCCAGGGTCTCCCCGAGAAAATGCAGACAGTCTCTCCATGTCCTGGGGCTTTACTGCGGCAACACTGGGGAGCCAGCCACATACTTTAGGAACCACAGTCTGGGCCACACGATGCAATGCCAAGTCTCATTGTGCTCCAAACTGCTTGTTAGTCCACGGTAACATGGAAATGGAGAGACAGCCTAGAAAGCGTTTCAGTCACGGCACAGGATGTTTCTTCTGATTAAGGCTGGTATTTTGTATTTACTTTTTATTTTTCTAGCAATTTATCTTCATTTAAATTTTCAGAATAGTGTCTTCAATGGGTTGGAATCAAAAAGCAAACAGGGCTTCCCCACAGATGGTTTGAGAAGACCTGTTCTAGGGGTTCTATTGGGGGAAGACAGACATAAAGATAGATAGATGCTTCCAAACTCTGAAGTCAAAACCGAGATAGCATTATTACTAAATTACCACAACTAAACCCAGTTGTTGTAAACCTTTTAAAGACCTGGTTAATGAGAAACTGCTAATTTGTTTTTGCAAGGTCCTGGAATATTTAACCAAAAGACACTTTTGCAAGTATAGTAAAAAGTGTTGTGCACCATCAGATGAAGTATCAATTTTATTGTACAATATAGTTGAAACTGGAGTGGACCTGCCTCCTAAGGTTGAATTAGAAGTTCTGTTGTCCTTGCCTTCCCCCATCCCTCCTCCCCGATTACTGTCTTGTCCATCACAGGAATGTTCTGGACAGAAATTCAGACTCACCCTGAGACCACCAAGGCCTTAGCATGCTTTAGTGGTAAAGTTTTATCTTTGTTCACTTGTCCTTAAAATCACTTGAGTGAGACATCACTATACTAGTTTTTTTAATAAATGCTTTTTGTTTGGATTATGGGGGTGTGGACCCTTTGAATGAGCTTCAGAGACTGGAAACAGGAAAAAGGAAAACGCCATCCAGGCTGCTGTAGTACAACAATTTTTTTCTATATTTGCTAATTGGAACATGATAGTCAGAGAAACTGTTATAAATTAGAAACGCTCACAGAATTTAGAGTCAAAAAGAATTACATGGAAGTGTAATTGATTTATCCGCTGGGTTTTGGTGACTCACTGCTAATCTCGCTGTGCGTTGGGTGGCGGTGTGTGGCGAGGCAGAGAGGTGTTTAGTAAGCGCAAGTAGCATGTGCTGTCGAGTGCGTGCTTGTGAAGTAAACGTGCTTGGGTTGCTCTAAAGCTGGTCTGGAAGCCAAGTGTGTGTTGGGAGGGGAGGGGCTTGAGGACCGGGGCCGAGCCTTTTGCCGGGCGGGGATCCTCAGAGCCTGGGGTCTCTCTTGGGAGGGGCGCATTGCAGGGGATCCTCAGAGCCTGGGTCCCGCTCTTGGGAGGGCGCATTGCCCCGTGGCCCCTGCGAGTGGGCCTGGGAAGACTCGTCAGCGTTTTAGGGGAACGTGTGACCTCCTCTGTGCTCTTTCCTCCCTTGCCTGCTTTGTCTTTTTGTTGATTTGTAGCTTTTGGTGTTCCACATCGGATGGATAATATTTGTAATGCCTGAGAGCGGCTTCTGTCTTCTCTTCAGCAGAGAGGGGGTTTCAGCTTCTGAATTTCAAAACTCTTCTGCTTAGAAAAAGCTTTCCACGACTCGGGAAAGTACACAGAGCTGCCATCAAGAGCTTGCATGTCGAGAGCTGTTAGGATTTCTCAGTGCCTCCACCTCTAAACCTTTCAGCTCTAAGGAGACCCCAATACGGCCCCAAATGTTTGGCCCTTAAGAAAAAAAGACTCTTCGTATATGTCAAATGAACTAACTCTGGCGCTGGACTACATCCACTTCATTTACGTTCTGGTTCTGTGAGCACTGTTTGATATTTGAGCTTCCCTGATGGTTCAGCTTTTCTTCCAAGGAGTAAGCGTCTTTTAATTCAAAAGCAGAGACATTACTTTGCCGACTAAGGTCCATCTAGTCAAGGCTATGGCTTTTCCAGTGATCATGTATGGATGTGAGAGTTGGACTGTGAAGAAGGCTGAGTGCCGAAGAATTGATGATTTTGAACTGTGGTGTTGGAGAAGACTCTTGAGCGTCCCTTGGACTGCAAGGAGATCCAACTAGTCCATTCTGAAGGAGATCAGCCCCGGGATTTCTTTGGAAGGAGTGATGCTAAAGCTGAAACTCCAGTACTTTGGCCACCTCATGTGAAGAGTTGACTCGTTGGAAAAGACTCTGATGCTGGGAGGGATTGGGAGCAGGAGGAGAAGGGGACAACAGAGGATGAGATGGCTGGATGGCATCACGGACTCGATGAA
>SJYX01010380.1:85340-99669 GCA_006410675.1 Oreotragus oreotragus | reverse complement strand
TGTCTCGGTAGCGATGCCATTCAGTAAAGCTCTGCAGACACATGGGCCTCCACCGTGAATGTGACGTTAAGTACAACAGCTGCAGACGGCCAGGATTCGGGCAAAGCCTCCGGCCTCCGGTCTTTGGGTCCAGAGGGAGGAACTTGGGACCTCAGCCTCTCGCTCCAGTGGGGTCCCCACCCCCTCATGGGTGGATGACAGGCAGGGAGGGCGGGAGGGCGGTGCAGCCCGAGGCCGCATCTTCGGGGAAGCGTCATCCTTGGGCCTCACCCGCTGCCTGTCCCCTCCAGGCCCGTGTGCAGCTCCGAGAGGAGGCCTTGTCCATGGGAGGCGGGGGGCGGGGGCTGGATGAGAACCCAAGCCCCAGGGCACGCCGCCCACACCTGGCGAGGAGCAGTGACTGACGGGGGCGGACAGTTCGTGACAGGACCTGATCATGCCATTCATTTGCAATCACACTCTAATCAATGCTATTTACACACATCACTCAGCGCGACTGAGCGGCGTGTCGGCACCTTCACTGGGGGCTGCCTGGTGACGAGGCCTCCTTGTGGGGGGAAATGTCACCCTTCTCAGCAGCAAGAGGCACGTCTTTTCAGGGTCCATCCCCAGGACCGAGGCCAGGAGAGCCTCGTGCTGAGACAGAGGCTGACGCTGGTACCGAGGGGTGAGCTTGGGCTGAGGTGAACCCAACCCCGGGAGCACTGATGCCCCCGCCCCCGGCCACCTGCAGCTCGGGCTGACAGAGGACACAAATGACCTACTGGTGCCTAAGCCCAGCCTTCCTTCATTCACTCAGGCAGTCATTCACTCTTTCAAAGAGCCCATCGCGTTTACTAAGCTCCCTGCAAGTGTGATCCCCCTCCCTCCTCCAGCCTGCACGCAGCGAAGCGCTCCAGAGGTCCCAGTCCATCCTCTGACCCGCTTCGGTACTGCGGGGTCCTGTTTTCCTCTGTCAGATAAAAGCCCAGGCTCACAACAGCACCCTCTGTTGGTACTGCCACCCAGTGAACACACTCACATGAGGCCGGGAGACGCGCGGCCCAGCCCTGGAGGAAGTCGGGGTGACGTGGGAAAATGTCAGGTCCTGCTCCCAGGAATCTGTTCCAGAGGTACAGGAGACTCACGTGGCTGCTCCCTGTAGCAACGACTGTGACGTCAGAGGCAAAAAGACATCCCCCAGACTGGAAGCAACCTTTCCCTTGAGTGGGCTTCCCTGGTGGCTCAGCTGGGAAAGAGCCTGCCTGCAGTGCGGGAGACCTGGGTTTGATCCCTGGGTTGGGAAGATACCCTGGAGAAGGGAAAGGCTACCTACTCCAGTATTCTGGCCTGGAGCGTTCCATGGAGTCACAAAGAGCGGGACATGACTGAGCAACTTTCACTAAAGTCGTATCTTGAGTAAATTTATAGTTTATTTGCACAGCTAGAGAGGAAGCCGAGAAAGAGGCAGAAGAGCTGCGTGTGGCCTGTTACCTGAGAAGGGGGGGAGGGCACCTTCAAATTTCTGTGCCCATACAGAGGCAGATAAAGTTACGCTTCTTGTGACAGAGGACGAGATGATTGTCTGGCATCACCAACCCGGCGGATGTGAGTCTGAGCAAACTCTGGGAGATGACAGGAGTGAAGGACAGGGAGCCTGGCGTGCTGCAGCCTGTGTGGCCACAAAGAGGCGGACAGGACTGGGCAAGTAAACAAGCGAAATGTATGCGCATGTCTGTCTGTACATGAGGCCTCGTGCGTGCTCAGCTGCTCAGCCCTGCCCGCCTCTTAGCGGCCCCATGGACTGTGGCCCGCCACGCTCCTCTGCCGTGGGCGCCTCGGGGCCCGAGGCCTGTGCTCGCAGAAGCGCCAACGGCTGAGTGGGCGGCGCGCGTCTCTAGGGTGCATTTTCCTGCTGGCATGAAGTCCCTCCCCAGGGTCTGGCATCCACGGTCATCACCGGGCGCCCGGCCCCTCTTCTTGCCGCTCTGATCACCTCCTGGGGACCTGGGCGGGTGAGTAAAGCTAGAGACAGTTCCAGCTTGAAGTAAGTCCTTAAAATGACCAGTTCAGTTCATCTGAATGTGGAACATAGATCATGATGTCCGCAGCTCCTAAGCTGTGTTATCTTCCTGGATGTGATGCCTGGGAAAACCTACAGGAGGAGGCTTGACGTCCATGTGTGGTGACGCTGTGGACAGCTCTGGGCCCATGTTGCTGAGGGAAAGTCGGCACAAAACTAAGTTGGCTAGCGGGCGATGGAGGGGCTAGGTGGGCTAGCAGGTGATGGAGGGGTGCAAGCACGTCTTGGTGTGATCTGCAGCACACTTAATTACTCTTAAAGTTCGACCCACTATCCTAGAGATGGAACCCGGGTGCTCGTTTATGTAGACCCCACACCTTCTAGGAGGCAGCCTCGAGTTCAGCCCGGAAGACCCGCCCGTGGCCCCTGGGCAGCCTGACCCCCGCGGAACAGCCCAGAGCGTGCATTTCCTGAGGGGTGGTCGGGGGGCGGGGTGGGGCGGCGTGTGGCCTGAGGGACAGCCCACCCTTCCTTCCGCACCTCTCTCCATCTGGCAGTAAAGCTGAAAGGAAAGAGAACATGCATAATCAAGGCTTTTCTAACTTTATTGCTTACCTGCATTTTCCTATTTTCTTTGCATTTTAAAACATTGTCCTGCATGTAGATCATGGTTATGGAGGCTGAAATTCTAATGGATTCCGTTTAGAAAGATGAGCAGGAAATAAAGTCAGCAAGCACTTTCCAGAACCATTGTCAGGTGGGCTGAGAAGGGTGGGCCTCGCAGGCCCCAGGCTGCTTGTCTAGTCTTTCTAACAGTCCAAGAAATTATCTCCTGCGTTGGCAATAACACTGATAAAATCATTGCATCCGCGGCTTCTCCTGTGTTTGAAGAAGTACAGAAAAAATTCACTGTGGAAAAAAAATTCCTGAATTTTTTAAAAAGGAAAAATGTTAATGATGAAATATTTGTAAAACCTTCCAAAAATGAGTTTGATTAGAAAATAATATACTCCTGTAATTTATATTTTAAATCTCATAAAACAATGTGTAAACTTTTAAAGATTATTTTAAAGGTTTCCCGGAAAATGTGTAAGATAACTAACTGTCTTTCTCCTGTCTAAGACAGAGCTCTCTGCTTTTTCTTTTTGTAACATATTGTAAGTAACAGAAGAAATCCCGATACAATGTCAGTGTTGAAGAGGTCTGTGGGGAAAAGAACATAGGCCACATACTGGAATCCTGTTTTTGGTTTTAAAACTCTTTGCACAGACATTGTGTTAAAACCTTCCCTTTTTTTCATGTGGAAAATACAGCTGGGAAGCCAGGAGGGCTGAGAGGGATGCATCCCACGGCAGACGTGGGGAGACATCGTGTTGTCTTTGTAAGTCAGTTCAGTTCAGTCACTCAGTTCTGTCGGACTCTTTGGGACCCCATGGACGGCAGCACTGGCCCGGGGTGCAGGGGCTTTCCCGAGAGGAGACGGTGGGCCCTCAGCCAGCGGCAGTGGCTGGTGCGGTTGGTCACTGACCACCACACGTGCCTGGAACCCTGGGCCGGAGCCCACTTCTTGTTTTTAAATTAAAAAGGCTTTTGAGTTACTTTTTCAAAATACCTCTGTTTTCAGGGGAGAAAAGGATATTTTGCTATCAGAACATAAAGATCCAAGCTAAACTACCCAAAGTCCCTCTCGATTTATGAATGTCAGGCTTTTCATTGGTTTTCAAAATTAATATTCCAAGTAAAGGAACATAGTCGCACAAGTTAGTAATTTGAAGTGGAGTCATGACCTGTGTTCTTAGAAAAAGAAACCAAAAAATAAATGGGCACCGAGAGCCCACCTCTCTTTTCTGAAAACCAGTGAGTGTTATGATGTTTCTGGAAATGCGTTTCCCTTTTCTAAGAACTAGATGAGTGCCCACCGGGGGGAAGGGGCCTCTGGACTTGGGCTCCTGGTCTGGAGGGGAACCACCTCCTTATGGACACCATCCTGAGGATGAAGAGCTCTTTCATCCGTGGCTTTTAAGATTTTCTTGAAAACTTGGATTCTCCATCAAAGGAAGGTGAGGAAGACGGGGAGCCTCAGGCCGGAAGACACAGCCCCCACTGCCTGGGAACAGTGATCCCTTCCAGACAACACTCAGCTTTACGCCGAGATGATCCTTGTGTGCTTGTGCAGACTTGCTTCTGAGAACTCCCTTTCCTGCCGGAGTTTCAGCCCCATCTTCCCATCCCTAAGCAGGGGCTGCCTCCTCCACTCCTGGGAAGGCCAGGCCTCAGGCGCCCTGGGGGACGCACTCCCCCCACCCCNGAGATGATCCTTGTGTGCTTGTGCAGACTTGCTTCTGAGAACTCCCTTTCCTGCCGGAGTTTCAGCCCCATCTTCCCATCCCTAAGCAGGGGCTGCCTCCTCCACTCCTGGGAAGGCCAGGCCTCAGGCGCCCTGGGGGACGCACTCCCCCCACCCCTCCAGGGCCGCCAATTCCCAGGGGGACCCCTGGTCTCACCCGCAGAGCGTGAAGGAGGCCAGGATGGGGCGGCCAGGGAGGCGTCAGCACGTTTGCAGCCCGCGGGACAGTG
This sequence comes from Oreotragus oreotragus, assembly GCA_006410675.1. Lineage (NCBI taxonomy): Eukaryota > Metazoa > Chordata > Mammalia > Artiodactyla > Bovidae > Oreotragus > Oreotragus oreotragus. The sequence goes on along the minus strand of SJYX01010380.1, from coordinate 95,090 downwards.
CCAGCCGGGAGCCGGCCGCCACCCCGGACTTTCCACCGCGTTCTTCTGTGCGGTTCCCACAGACTGGGGGCGGGAGGGCAGAGGGGCCAACACAAAGGGGACCCCCTGCCGCTGGGCCTTGGCGCGCGGTGAGCGCCCCTTTCACGCGCAGATGCCTCGCAGCCAACAGGATGGCAGTGTGCTGAGCCGGGGAGGCGACGGGGCTGAGGCACCTGAAAACCTCCAGGACTCAAACCACCTGCTGCAAGTAGGCCTGAGCAGCATTTCTTTCCCGAGCCGGCCTGTCCGCCCCCTGGGAAGGGGCTCAGATATGGCATCATCGCCGGGTGGCTGGGGGAGGACAGCGCCCTGCCCCCGCAGCCCCCTCGCGAGGCTCTCAAGCTGCTGTCTGCGGCCCCGGGCCTGGCTCCTGGCTCTGCAGGTTCACATTTGCGCAGAAACCATATCTGGGTGAAAGTGCTGATGCGGAGACCAGCCACGCGGCTGTGACGTCAGCCAGTCGTGAATGCGCCTGGCTCGAGGGCAGGATGAGCACAGAGGAGGGCGCAAGGCACGTGTCGAGAGGCCCTCGGGTCTGCGTGTCCCCCGGCTCTGCGTGTCCCCCGGCTCTGCGTGTCCCCACGCTCCGCGTCTGCTCTGAAACCCGCAGGCATGTTAACTCCACACGCACTTTTACTGGGGATGGACACAGTATCTCCCCAGAGAAGTCAGTCTCATTTCCTTTTAATCAGCAGGGCCTTCGCCTTCTCTCAGAGGGCTTTCTGAGTGTTTATAGGTGGTGCTTTGAGGATGCTGCTCTTGCCTGGAGAATCCCATGGACAGAGGAGCTAAGGGGACCCCCTGCCGCTGGGCCTTGGCGCGCGGTGAGCGCCCCTTTCACGCGCAGATGCCTCGCAGCCAACAGGATGGCAGTGTGCTGAGCCGGGGAGGCGACGGGGCTGAGGCACCTGAAAACCTCCAGGACTCAAACCACCTGCTGCAAGTAGGCCTGAGCAGCATTTCTTTCCCGAGCCGGCCTGTCCGCCCCCTGGGAAGGGGCTCAGATATGGCATCATCGCCGGGTGGCTGGGGGAGGACAGCGCCCTGCCCCCGCAGCCCCCTCGCGAGGCTCTCAAGCTGCTGTCTGCGGCCCCGGGCCTGGCTCCTGGCTCTGCAGGTTCACATTTGCGCAGAAACCATATCTGGGTGAAAGTGCTGATGCGGAGACCAGCCACGCGGCTGTGACGTCAGCCAGTCGTGAATGCGCCTGGCTCGAGGGCAGGATGAGCACAGAGGAGGGCGCAAGGCACGTGTCGAGAGGCCCTCGGGTCTGCGTGTCCCCCGGCTCTGCGTGTCCCCCGGCTCTGCGTGTCCCCACGCTCCGCGTCTGCTCTGAAACCCGCAGGCATGTTAACTCCACACGCACTTTTACTGGGGATGGACACAGTATCTCCCCAGAGAAGTCAGTCTCATTTCCTTTTAATCAGCAGGGCCTTCGCCTTCTCTCAGAGGGCTTTCTGAGTGTTTATAGGTGGTGCTTTGAGGATGCTGCTCTTGCCTGGAGAATCCCATGGACAGAGGAGCCTGGTGGGCTACAGTCCCCGGGGTCGCAGAGAGTCGGACCCGACTGAGCGACCTCACTTTCACTTTCTTTTGAGGCTGCTGGGGGTGGGGGGTAGCCTTCCCGGCAGTGGTGTTTGTAAAGGGAAGGGCCTGACATGTGTGCGTGTGTGTGTGAACATGTGAGTGCGTGCGTGTGCACGTGTGAGTGCACGTGTGAGTGCGCACATGTAAGTGTGTGTGTGCACACATCTGCGAGTAAGTGAAGACTTTCACTGGAAGGTCCGCCCTGGGCAGCCCAGGCCGTGGGCCCTGGGCGGAGCTGGCTCGATGCCCGGTGGTGTCTGCCCTCCTGAGCCAGTGCCCCGGGCCCCCTCCTGCAGACGCCGCGCCCTCAGCAGCCCTTCCCCATGCTGCCTCTGGTTGGGGCCGCTGGACCAGAGCCTCTCGGGACCCGGTATCTCTCTTTGTCAGCAAAGGCCTTATCGGCCATCGCCTCAGAAGCCGGTTTCTCTCTTTCAAACGAAGAGTTTTCAACGAGCAAGTTGCCAGGTGGGCAGCTGGACAGTCAGGGCCCCACCGAGCCGACTGTCGCCGTCAGTCCTGCAAAGGTCGCTGTCAGTCCTGCAAAGGTCAGTAACTGGGTTTGCTCTCTGGCAGAAAACGGGGACAAGGAGGCCCGGGAAGGCCACCCGGCTTGATTTCCTGCTGGGCACAACTTTCTCACGGCATGGCCTCTCGTCTCCTCCCGCCTCCTCCCTGGGCGCCTGCATCACGAGCTCCTGCTCCCGCGACTGACCCTGTGAGATGAGTGTCTTCCGGGGCCGCAGCCTGGGGGGGCCTGGCGGGGCTCGGCAGTGGGCGTCTCCGGGGGTGCGTGCCCCGAGGCCTGCGGCCGGGAGGGCGGCGAGGGGAAGGGAGGCGCTGGGGTGCCCGCAGGACCCGCCCGGCCCTACGTCCGGAGGCCCTCCGCCAGGCCTCCCTGCCGGCTGCCCGGCGCTCTGCCATCAGCACAGGCCTCGGGCTGCTTAGAGAAGCAGGCGTTGAGGGGTGAGCAGCGGGGCTCAGATTTGAGGTCTGGGGGAGGAAGGTCAAAGGACCCCCCTCGGGGCCCTTCCCACGGGGTCAGCCCGGGAAAGCCCCTCCGTCCTCACCTCGCACCCTTCCGAGCTCTCAGGGCCGCAAAGGCCCGACTGGGGACGGAGGACGGGGCCGAGGACTCGCCCTTGCCTCCCGCGGCTGAGCAAGCCGGGCCCGGGCTGGGACTGGAAGGAGCGCGGTGGCGGAGCGGCCCGCGTCCTTGGTCACAGGTCCCCGCCCCCGCGTGTCCCCCGTCTGGGACCCGCAGCCCAGCGTGGAGACGGCCCCTCACTGCACAGCCGCGCTCCTGAGACGGCCTAGAAGCAACTGCCTGCGAACTGACAGGCGCTTGGGGGCTGACGGGTGAGAGCTCCAGCAGCGCGTCTCCTCGGCCACGTGCGGCCCCACGCTGACCCCGGGACCGCCTGCCTGCCCCGAGGGCCTGTCCTCACCGGCCCTGCCCGCCCCGTGCCCGCCCCGAGGGCCTGTCCTCACCGGCCCTGCCCGCCCCGTGCCCGCCCCGAGGGCCTGTCCTCACCGGCCCTGCCCGCCCCGTGCCCGCCCCGAGGGCCTGTCCTCACCGGCCCTGCCCGCCCCGTGCCCGCCCCGAGGGCCTGTCCTCACCGGCCCTGCCCGCCCCGTGCCCGCCCCGAGGGCCTGTCCTCACCGGCCCTGCCCGCCCCGTGCCCGCCCCGAGGGCCTGTCCTCACCGGCCCTGCCCGCCCCGTGCCCGCCCCGAGGGCCTGTCCTCACCGGCCCTGCCCGCCCCGTGCCCGCCCCGAGGGCCTGTCCTCACCGGCCCTGCCCGCCCCGTGCCCGCCCCGAGGGCCTGTCCTCACCGGCCCTGCCCGCCCCGTGCCCGCCCCGAGGGCCTGTCCTCACCGGCCCTGCCCGCCCCGTGCCCGCCCCGAGGGCCTGTCCTCACCGGCCCTGCCCGCCCCGTGCCCGCCCCGAGGGCCTGTCCTCACCGGCCCTGCCCGCCCCGTGCCCGCCCCGAGGGCCTGTCCTCACCGGCCCTGCCCGCCCCGTGCCCGCCCCGAGGGCCTGTCCTCACCGGCCCTGCCCGCCCCGTGCCCGCCCCGAGGGCCTGTCCTCACCGGCCCTGCCCGCCCCGTGCCCGCCCCGAGGGCCTGTCCTCACCGGCCCTGCCCGCCCCGTGCCCGCCCCGAGGGCCTGTCCTCACCGGCCCTGCCCGCCCCGTGCCCGCCCCGAGGGCCTGTCCTCACCGGCCCTGCCCGCCCCGTGCCCGCCCCGAGGGCCTGTCCTCACCGGCCCTGCCCGCCCCGTGCCCGCCCCGAGGGCCTGTCCTCACCGGCCCTGCCCGCCCCGTGCCCGCCCCGAGGGCCTGTCCTCACCGGCCCTGCCCGCCCCGTGCCCGCCCCGAGGGCCTGTCCTCACCGGCCCTGCCCGCCCCGTGCCCGCCCCGAGGGCCTGTCCTCACCGGCCCTGCCCGCCCCGTGCCCGCCCCGAGGGCCTGTCCTCACCGGCCCTGCCCGCCCCGTGCCCGCCCCGAGGGCCTGTCCTCACCGGCCCTGCCCGCCCCGTGCCCGCCCCGAGGGCCTGTCCTCACCGGCCCTGCCCGCCCCGTGCCCGCCCCGAGGGCCTGTCCTCACCGGCCCTGCCCGCCCCGTGCCCGCCCCGAGGGCCTGTCCTCACCGGCCCTGCCCGCCCCGTGCCCGCCCCGAGGGCCTGTCCTCACCGGCCCTGCCCGCCCCGTGCCCGCCCCGAGGGCCTGTCCTCACCGGCCCTGCCCGCCCCGTGCCCGCCCCGAGGGCCTGTCCTCACCGGCCCTGCCCGCCCCGTGCCCGCCCCGAGGGCCTGTCCTCACCGGCCCTGCCCGCCCCGTGCCCGCCCCGAGGGCCTGTCCTCACCGGCCCTGCCCGCCCCGTGCCCGCCCCGAGGGCCTGTCCTCACCGGCCCTGCCCGCCCCGTGCCCGCCCCGAGGGCCTGTCCTCACCGGCCCTGCCCGCCCCGTGCCCGCCCCGAGGGCCTGTCCTCACCGGCCCTGCCCGCCCCGTGCCCGCCCCGAGGGCCTGTCCTCACCGGCCCTGCCCGCCCCGTGCCCGCCCCGAGGGCCTGTCCTCACCGGCCCTGCCCGCCCCGTGCCCGCCCCGAGGGCCTGTCCTCACCGGCCCTGCCCGCCCTCCGCCTGCCCGCCCCGAGGGCCTGTCCTCACCGGCCCTGCCCGCCCCGTGCCCGCCCCGAGGGCCTGTCCTCACCGGCCCTGCCCGCCCCGTGCCCGCCCCGAGGGCCTGTCCTCACCGGCCCTGCCCGCCCCGTGCCCGCCCCGAGGGCCTGTCCTCACCGGCCCTGCCTGCCCTGTGCCCGCCGGGCCTGTCCTCACCGGCCCTGCCCTGTTCCCTGACCCCGTCCCACAGCGGCTGTGACACGCGTGGGTGGACTGTTCCCAGCAGCACAGTCCTGGGGGTTGCCAAGCGGGGGGCACATTGGCCATCGAGGGCCCAGCAGGAGGAGCCGTGTGGCGTGGCCCCAGGCGGGCCCGATGAGCTGGAGCCTTTCCGGAGGCGGGGGGAGGCCTGGTGCCCCGCGTCCCGCTGCTCACTCGGCTGGCAGGCGGCCATGCTGTGCCCCTCCTCCTGTGATGCTGGAAATGGAGGAGGCCCTGACGTGGTCAGAGCACGGCCTCAGCGACCAGGGATGGGGCCCAGGGCCGCCGGGCCTGTCCCGCTGTGTCCCCGGGAGAGGCCACGGAGGTGGGGGAGCTCTGGCTTCTTCATTCGCTCGGGGGTGGGGGTCCTCCCGCCTCCACGGAAAGGGGGCCCGCCAGTTAACTGAGTTAACGGCGGGAAACAGTGCTGGTCCTGGTGTGGCCCCTCGGGTAAGGCCCAGGCCGCTCCCCTGCACCCTCTGGGCAGCGGGCCCAGGGCCCACGCGGCCTGTGGAGGCAGGGCAGGGGTCAGACGGATTCCAGGGGAGGACAGGGCAGGAAGGTGTGCACCTTGGGCAGTGGCTGCGGGTCACCGTGACCCCGAATCTCTGCCCGGGGGGTGGGCGCGCCCACCGTGAGCAGGTGGCCCGTTTGTTTCCAGAACGCTCGCGGTCCGTGTCAGGGGGTGGGCCTTGCTTGTCTCACTTTGTGAACCCAGCACCGTCCTGAGACGCCGGTGCGGTCAGCAAGGCTGTCCCCACTTTGCAGAAGGACAGACCGGTGACTCCCTCCTAGCTGATGGCAGGACATGGTGGACCTCACAGGACTGTCCGCCATCAGCGCACTGTAACGCCGCACGTCCAGCTCTAGGGAAACCCGAGACTCCCCAGAAGGAAAACGGGAGCAACGACTTTCATCACGTCACGCTTTAGGTGAAACAAAGTGGAAAGAAAGGTGAGTGTGAATCAATTCTTCTAGCTGAAAGGCATTTAAAACACACTGGATTTGTATAGAACTTAAAAAAAAAAAAAAAACCACTGCAATGAATCTTCCATAAAGCAGTGCATTTTTTTGACATGTGAATAGTCATCCTTAATGTTTCTGCTCTGTAGAGTTTTCCCCCCTCAAATTTCACCTTCTCTTAAAACAGGTCACACCTTTGGAAATGGTCTGGAAGACAAAGGATTTGACAGATGGGTCTCCTGAGTGTGTGTGTGTTGGGGGGCGGCTTTCTAAATAAATGCAAATAAAATAAATCTTTCAAAAAACGAGGATTCTGGTGGCAGCTTCTCCAAGCTTTTTTCCTCTGCATTTCAGTGTGTGTGGCTGGCCTACACACACCGAGTGGGCCCTCGGCCATGGGCTGCAGGGTGCCAGGCCCCGAGGTGGGGAGCAGGCAAGACCTTGGGAGACCCCAGATTCAGGCCATTGCTGACCCTGAACTCCAGGGCCCCAAGCAAGTTGTTTGCACTTACTGAATACCTTTTACAAAGAGATTTGAGAAAACCAGCCGATTTAGTTTGAGAACTGTGGTTTTTTTAACCAACTTGGAAGTTCATTTTGTTGGTTTGATGTTTATAGAGACCTCAGTGTTGGATATTAGGCAAAATCTTTGTGAAAAACTTATTCTACAGTAAAAGCAGTGTTGCCCAACTGAGAGAAGCCGAGGGTGGGTAATGGAGAAGACTTTTTATCTTCCTTCCGAGTCATTCAGTGATGCTGGGCCCTGGAGCCCTTCTTGGCGCCTTCTAATGGGACTCCTTTCCGTTAAACACGGTCCGCACTGTGCGCTTTATTTTCTGTGCTGCTGCTGAGGACTTGCTCACCTGCTTAGCTTGAGAGTGAGGTCGACGGGTCCTGGCAGCTTAGCGGGAAAGGGAGCTCGGTTCCGGAACCTCGCTTTGTAGGCGGAGAGACTGACCCATCATCAGCTACTTGATGGTGCACTTAGACCTCAGACCCACAGCCGTGCTCCTGCCTTTTGGAGCTTGTTCCTGTGGCCTCTGGGCCAGAGGCCTCCACAGCAGCCAAGGGTAACGCCAACCACAGCAGTGACCCCAATTTGGCCACAAACGTGGGGGACACATGGAACTTCAGCCAGCTCACAGAGCGGACAGGCGTGCCTTGACCTACAGCGCTCACAGTGCCAGTTACCAGGGAGGCTTCTCAGGGGTGTTGACGGATAGGTAGATAAACAGATATATGATAGATAGACATAGGTAACTAGATAATGAATAGCTGCTGCTGCTGCTGCTAAGTCGCTGCAGTCGTGTCCGACTCTGTGCGACCCCAGAGACGGCAGCCCACCAGGCTCCCCCGTCCCTGGGATTCTCCACTGGAGTGGGGTGCCATTGCTTTCTCCGAATGAATAGCTAGAACATAGATAATAAGTAGGCGATAGGGTAGTAGGTAGATGGAGATGCAGACACGGGTGATACAGACGCAGATGGTGCAGAGAGACACGGAGGGAGAGCCAGGTTCGGGGTCTCCTCTCTCGCTTCCTGCCAGGTTGCCCAGTGACCCCAGGAGCAGCCCCAGCACCAGGGGGTCCTGGAAGCAGCCTAAGTGGGGAGGCCCTCTGCCCAGGCCGGGCCTCGGGGGGAGCCAGGCCCCCCCACCCTGGGCCGGGCCTCACGGGGAGCCGGGCCCCAGTCCGGGCCGGGCCTTGGGGGGAGCCAGGGGGAGCCGGGCCCCCTGTCCAGGCCGGGCCTCGGGGGGAGCCGGGCCTTGGGGGGATCGAGCTCCCTATTCAACCTTCATGCTGCTTTCCCAGGTGCCCTGGATTTCTGAGACACGGTGTTTCCTGTCCTGACCAGCCTCTGCCCAAGGCTCCTTGAGATCACCACCCAGGGCCTTTGTGGAGGAAGGAGCAGAGCTTCTTATATCCCAGGGGTGGATTTCTGCTGGAACAATCTCTCTCTCTCTCTGTCGGTCCATCTCCTCTGTCTCCCTTCCCACAGGTGTGTACAAGCCGCTCGGGGCACGTGGCATCCGTATGGAGATCCCTGGGGTCAAGCAGGTGGTCCCTTGAAGAGACCTGTGAGAGGAAGACAGGGCTGGGTGACATCAGGAAGGCAGGGGAACAGGGTGAGGAGGAGCCGAGGGCATCACGAGGCCAGGAGCTGGGCTCCAGGTGGAACCTGAGCAAGTTAGGACCAGTCTTCATTCAGCTAACGGTTAACAGACAAAAGCAGTCATGGGGGGCCCTGCAACCCTGAGCTCAGAGTGAGCGAGCACACTGCGTCTCTCTCACCCTGAGCTCAGAGTGAGCACATGCATCTCTCTCACCCTGAGCTCAGAGTAAGCACATGCATCTCTCTCACCCTGAGCTCACAGCGAGCACACTGCATCTCTCTCACCCTGAGCTCACAGCGAGTACACTGCATCTCTCTCACCCTGAGCTCAGAGTGAGCACTCTGCATCTCTCTCACCCTGAGCTCAGAGTGAGCACACTGCATCTCTCTCACCCTGAGCTCAGAGTGAGCACACTGCATCTCTCTCACCCTGAGCTCACAGCGAGCACACTGCATCTCTCTCATCCTGAGCTCAGAGTGAGCACACTGCATCTCTCTCACCCTGAGCTCAGAGTGAGCACACTGCATCTTTCTCTGTGTCAGGATCTGCTTTATTCTGCTTCCTGTGTGGGATCGCGAGCCAGCAGCTCAGGAGACTGTTCTGTTTATTGACGCTTCTCTTCATCAGCACTCTGACAGGAAGAAGACTACTTGATTCCCATTTGTTTTCCTTGCCAAAATAATAAAGAATGTTTGTATTAATACCCACCTACCTCCCTTTTGGGGAAGAAGAGAGTAAAGAAAACGCAGGGAGGAGGGAGCAATAATCACCTTAATGTAAGTGGGAAAAGTACAGTGTGTGAATAATGGATCTGACAGTGATAGGAGCCTGGGGCCCTGGGGAGAGGGAGGAGGGCAGGGAGGAGGGAGAAGGGAGAGGAGGAGGGCAGGGAGGAGGGGGAAGGGAGGAGGGGGACGGGAGGAGGGGCTGTCTCTTATACACATCTAGATGTGTATACGAGACAGGCCACGGAGGTGGGGGAGCTCTGGCTTCTTCATTCGCTCGGGGGTGGGGGTCCTCCCGCCTCCACGGAAAGGGGGCCCGCCAGTTAACTGAGTTAACGGCGGGAAACAGTGCTGGTCCTGGTGTGGCCCCTCGGGTAAGGCCCAGGCCGCTCCCCTGCACCCTCTGGGCAGCGGGCCCAGGGCCCACGCGGCCTGTGGAGGCAGGGCAGGGGTCAGACGGATTCCAGGGGAGGACAGGGCAGGAAGGTGTGCACCTTGGGCAGTGGCTGCGGGTCACCGTGACCCCGAATCTCTGCCCGGGGGGTGGGCGCGCCCACCGTGAGCAGGTGGCCCGTTTGTTTCCAGAACGCTCGCGGTCCGTGTCAGGGGGTGGGCCTTGCTTGTCTCACTTTGTGAACCCAGCACCGTCCTGAGACGCCGGTGCGGTCAGCAAGGCTGTCCCCACTTTGCAGAAGGACAGACCGGTGACTCCCTCCTAGCTGATGGCAGGACATGGTGGACCTCACAGGACTGTCCGCCATCAGCGCACTGTAACGCCGCACGTCCAGCTCTAGGGAAACCCGAGACTCCCCAGAAGGAAAACGGGAGCAACGACTTTCATCACGTCACGCTTTAGGTGAAACAAAGTGGAAAGAAAGGTGAGTGTGAATCAATTCTTCTAGCTGAAAGGCATTTAAAACACACTGGATTTGTATAGAACTT
>SJYX01010380.1:55281-84828 GCA_006410675.1 Oreotragus oreotragus | reverse complement strand
GGGGAGGAGGAGGGGAGGGTGCAGTGAGTGTGGGGGAATGGAGGCTGCAGGGAGGAGGGAGGGAGATGGAGGGGAGGAGGGAGGGGAGAGAGAAGGGGAGGGGAAGGGAGGAGGAGGGGAGGGTGCAGTGAGCGTGGGGGAATGGAGGCTGCAGGGAGGAGGGAGGGAGATGGGTGTGTGTTACTCTCGTATGCACAGCGCTCTCTGTCCAGCGAGGGGACAGCAGTCTGGAGAGCAGAGGCTGGACAGGAAAGGCCCTGCCTCTGTGCTCCTGGGAAAGGAAGGAAGAGGCCACGAGAAGAGAGGCGATCTGGAGGAGACGAAGCGTGTCAGAGCGCCAGGTAAACACGCCTGTCGAGGTGCCCTGGGACCACTGCTCCGCACGTTGAGCTCAGCCGTGTCCGACTGTGACCCCCTGGGCTGTAGCCCACCAGGCTCTCCTGTCCATGGGGCTCTCCAGGCAATAATGCTGGAGTGGGCTGCCATGCCCTCCTCCAGGGGCTCTTCCTGACCCAGGGAGCAACCCTGAGTCTCTGCATCTCCTGCATTGGCAGGGGGGTTCTACTGGCGAGACAGCTGAGATTGCAGGATACCTTTAGTGGCTGAGGAGAAACCCTTTCAGAAATATATGCAGCACGTCAGTAAGTGTTCAACTGAAAATACCAGAAATTACTGCTGGGTTGGAAGTAGGATGGATATTTAGCTAGCTCATGCAGAAACACCTGTGAGCAGGCTGTTCTGTGGAGCCCAAGACTCAACAATGTTGGGAAAACAGGGCTTTTCTCTGCTTCCATTTAGAAAAAAAATTACCCATAATTCCCCCGTTGGAATGTTACCAATGCTGGCGTGTTGGTCTGTAACCTTCCACTTTCTTTCTTTTTTACACAAACTCACACATATTCACAAAAAACGGTTCCTACAAACTATCTGTGGGCTTCCCAGGTGGCACAGTGGTAAAGACTTCCCTCCAATGCAGGAGACACAGGAGACTCAGGTTCAACCCCTGAGTCAGGAAGATCCCCTGGAGAAGGAAATGGCAACCCACTCCAGTATTCTTGCCTGGAGAATCCCATGGACAGAGAAGCCTGGTGGGCTGCAGTCCATGGGGTTGCAGAGAGTCAGACCAGGCTGAAGTGACTGAGCATGCCTGCATGCACGAACTGTTTGTAACCTGGTTTTGTCCCCTAACAAATGATCATAACAGTGTTTTCTTGCTAATAAATATGTCTATGGTTGTATAATATCATCATATAGATATATCTCTATATTTTAATCCCTTTTAAACATTTAATTTCCTTCCTTATTTTTGTTATCAATGACTGTGATGAGTATTCACAGAAATATACTCTTGAGCTTGTCTTTTCTCTCCCTAATTTTGTTGACTGATGGTCAAAAGACTGCTGTATCTCAAGCAGAAAAGGAGGAGGCAATGGAAAGGGGAATTTTCCCTTATGAAGAGATAGCTTTTCATCTGGAAGGGAGATGTTTCCCAGAACACCTATCAACTCTCTCTCACAGCCGCTGGTCAGAATTAGGCCATGGGTGGACCTCAGGCTGAGCCTGAGCCCTGGCAGAGGGGAGACCACGACTGCTCACTCCAACCATTGTTTATCTCCTGCACCCAAGGTGAGAGCGTGCCTCCTAGCAGAGCAAGGGGTTTCGCTGACTCTGAGTAAAATCAGGGCTGTGACAGCAGGAAAGACAGGACGAGTGGCTTCTGGGCAGCGAGGCCCCAGGAGGGCTGCAGCAAGGAGCAGAGCTGCTCCTCCTCACTGTGGGTCACGCCTCACATCGTGGGTTCACACTTCACTTGGTGGGTTCACGCCTCACTTGGTGGGTTCACGCCTCACTTGGTGGGTTCACACTTCACTTGGTGGCTTCACGCCTCACTTCGTGGGTTCACGCTTCACTTGGTGGGTTCACGCCTCACTTGGTGGGTTCACGCCTCGCTTGGTGGGTTCACGCCTCACTTCCGGTATTTTATACCTCACTTCCGGTGTCACTGAGCAAGTCTGAACTGCATTAGAGATCTCTGTCTTCTGTTCTAGTCTGAAGAGCAATGCTCAGAGCGCAGACTGGGGAGGGCACTCAGAGGTGGGCCTGGTGGGGCACTCCTCCTGGGGGAGACCCGCCAGCCAACTGGCAGCAGGTTGGCGACGCTGGACCACTTCCATTGTGGAAGGAGCGGCGCTCTGTGCTCGCTGGGATGGATGCTCACTTTGGTTATGGATTTCCTCCCTTCGTGCAGTCCTTCTGCCCAGACTGCCAACCATGGACACGCAGGATGCCTCACCACTGCTGGGTACCCCACCCAGCCCCTTCCCATCAGGATGCTCACTGTACAGGAAGGTGAGGCGTGGGCCCACGACCCCCGCGTCCTGCCCTCGGGGAGCAGCTGGCTAGCTGGAGCCGTGGTGTGGCCTCCTGAAGGATCAGTTACAATGCCAGCTGGGTGGCAATGCCCTGCCGGGCTGGGCAGGGATCCCCAGAGCCTCACAGGCTCCATCTCAGTGTCCACGGAGGTGCTGCCGCCGCCCCTCCGGTGGCCGAGTCAGGCGGTGGGCGTGCAGCTCCACCCTCCCTGTTAGCACAGGTGACCTGTCACCAGCAGCGCTCACGGGTGAGAGGATGCTTCCATCAGGAGACGGACAGTGCTCCTTTGGCCTGAGGTTGAGACGGCTGCCCCGGCCACTTGGAGCCCCTCATACCTGCGAGTCCACAGGCAAGAAAGGAGCGCCTGTCCCGGCTGGGGCGAGTGAGCGCGACGGCCAAGGGGGATCTGGCCGCTGCTCTCGGTGGAGGTGAGGAAGGGCATGTCTGGAGCCCAGGTGATGGCTTGGGTGTCTCTCAGTATCTCCGTGTCCTGGGAGTGAGGCCGCCTGAGAACTGTGGCGACCCAGTCCAGGCAGCCCTGCTAACGGCTCAGACTGTCTGGGGTGAAGCTTGGGGCTGTCCTGCCAGGTAAAGAGCGAGGTCAGCTGGGAGGCTTGCTGAGGGCAAGGCGAATCCGGAGAGGGTGGTCAGAGAAAAATAGCAGCAAATAGCAGCCACGACCGTGTGGTCAGTTGCAGAAACCAGGATGGCCGCTTTTGTGTTTCTCCTGAGGCAAGTCCTACGATGTCAAGGAGAGAAGTGGACATCGTCCCGAGATTCTTCCGCCCTCTTCTGTGGAGAGAGCAGGCTTTGGTTGCATCATGTTGGACAGATGCGCGGCTGTGCGCCTGTCTTTATCTGGAGATGAAGCAGCGCTGCAGGAGGTGCCTGCCAGCCCTCTGACCAGGGGTGGACCGTGGTGTCTGTCTAGACCGCTGATCTCACTGCGGCTGTGGAAGGTGTTTCGTGGATATAATTAATACCTGCAATCAACTGCACTAAGCAGATTATCCTTGATAATTCTGATGGGGAGTGGGGGCTGGTCCAATTAGTTGAAAGGTCTTAAGAGCAGAACTGAGGTCTCCCTAAGGATGGAGCAGACAATCCCGGGCAGGGAGCTCCTGCCTGAGGTCACAGGCTGACAGCCAGCTTACAGACTCGGACCTGCCTGGCCAGATCGAGGGTGTGTGAGCTGACCCACCGTGACACATCTCTCTCTCTAGGTGGCCCTGGGGGCTCAGGCGGTAAAGAATCCGCGTGTCAAGGCAGGAGGCCCGGGTTCAATCCCTGGGTTAGGAAGATCCCCCGGAGAAGAAAACGGCAAACCACTCCAATATTCTTGCCTGGAGAATCCCCATGGACAGAGGAGCCTGGCAGGCTACAGTCCCTCAAGTCAAAAAGAGTCAGCACGACTGAGTACCTAACACACACACACACACACACACACACACACACACACACACAGAGTCTGCAAGATCTGGGGCTTCCCAGGTGGCACTAGTGGTCGATAACCCGCCTGCCAATGCAGGAGACGTGAGAGACCTGAGTTCACTCCCCAGGTCGGGAAGGTCCCCTGGAGGAGGAAACGGCAACGCTTTCCAGTGTTCTTGCCTGGAGAATCCCATGGACAGAGGAGTCTGGAGAGCTACAGTCCATGGGGTCACACAGAGTCAGACACGACTGAAGTGACTTACACTAGGTACACGCACACACACGCACATACTTAAAGTGAATGTATATATTTCTTTTTCAGAATGGGAGAGTATGCTGTGATTACCAGCCAGAAGGCCTGGAAGATGCAGGCAGACCGCAGCATTGAGCGGGGCCCTGGGAAGCCCCAAGGGTGCCCCCCGCCCCGGGAGGTGGTGCTGGTCCTGTGGGAGAGCACGTGAGTCAGGGTACACGCCCCGTGCAGCCGGGGTTGGAGACCTTTCCACGGAGCAGGTTGGCATCAGGCTCACTCGTGCCAGCCGAGCGTCACAGTAAGGGCAGGACAGGAGGATCTCCCGAGCCTCTTTCCGCGCTGCTGGGCTCTCAGCCCTGGGCCGGGGGACGGGCTTCCAACGCTGGAAAAAGTCCTAACAGAGCAGCCCCGCGTGAGCCACGCCCTGCGTTTGCGCCCACGGCTGCGTCACCGGCTGCGTCATGCCCTCAAACCCCACACACTGAAGCTCCGACCCCTAGACCTCAGGCAGGCACTGCATTTGGGGTTGGGCCTTGAAAGAGGCCCCGGGGGTGAGCCCCGATCTAGTCTGACTTAAGAGAAGAGGAGGTCGGGACACAGACGCGCACAGGGGACGACCCCGGAGGCCGAGGTGGGGAGACCGCCGAGCGGAGAGGCCTCGGGGCCCGCCAGCCCGCACCTGGATCCGGACGCGAGGCGTCCAGGACTGGCCGAGAGCGGAGACTTTCCCTGGGTGAGGCTGCCCCGTCCGCTTTGCTGTGGCCGCCTGAGCAAGGTCACAGGCCGTGACGGAGCCTGTTTTACAGTCGGGGCATTTCCAGCAGAGGCTTTTTGGCCCATCGCGTCAACTGCTCAGGCAGGCAGGCTGCTTTTCACGGTTCCACCTAGCCGTGCTGGCGTCAACTAGGCTTTCTGACCGGGTGCCCTGCGTCCACAGCCTGAGCGCGACTGGCCCCCGTTCCCCAGGAGTCACACGTGTTCCGTGGGCCTCCCCGAGGCAGCACCTTAGGCCCTGGGGTCCACGGGCATCGCTGAGGACCGGCCCGTCCACCGGTGCCCTGGCGTCCCCGGTCCAGGGTGCCCGCGACTCCAAGTCACCAAGTTGAGACCATGGGCTCTGACGCCACGCTCCTCCCTCCTGCGTCTCTGGGTCGGGGGCTGCATCCTGTCGTGAGATCGGGTGCCATGGTCACAGGCAGGGGCGCGGGAGGAATAAGCTGAAGGCTGGGCCCCGGGCACCACAGCCTCAGAGACAGGGCTGGGCAGGGAGGAACTCGGCAGGGACCCAGTAGGGCTCGCTCGTGAGGGGCAGGTGCAGCCCTGGAGCCGCACGGACCTGGCGTCTCCAGAGGAGCAGGGGTCTCTGGCAAGCGCGTCGCCGAGTCCCTGAATGGCCTCAGTTCACTTGTTTGGTTTTAAATTCTTGCATTAATTATTAAATTATTTATGTTGTTACACGGAAAAGCCACCTGTGCATTTTACGACCGCTGAAAGTAAAAATCTGTCAAAGCTGTCCCCCTGGGAATGTGTGTGCCTGCGTGTCTGCGGGCGCCCCCTCCGTCCGCTCTCGCCCGCGGTGTGAACAGCTCCTGGGCGGGGAGATGGGACGGGGTGTCACACAGCCCTGGTGCTGACCACGGGCGCCCCTCTGTGGTCCCCAGCCCTCCCCCGCCCATCCCCTGCAGGCTCGAGGGAGGTGACTCGGGATTCAAATCTCCGAGCAGACGTGACGGTGTGGGTAGGAGGGAGGCCGAGACGGAAGCAGAAGCTGTGGTGTGCAGGTGCTCAGTCGTGGCCGGCTCCGCGACCCCAGGAGCCGCAGCGTGCCAGGCCTCCCTGTCCTTCACCAACCCCTGGAGTTCACTCAGACGCACGTCCATCGAGTCGGTGATGCCATCCAGCTGTCTCACCCTCTGTCGTCCCCTTCTCCTCCTGCCCTCAATCTTTCCCAGCATCGGGGTCTTCTAACGAGTCGGCTCATCATATCCGGTGGCCAAAGTGTTGGAGCTTCAGCAGAGGCGGCAGCCGAGGCAGGCTCCCGAATGCCTCCCTCCAAACGGCTTCCCTTTGGCTGCTGGCCCAGGAAGTTATTCCTAATCCAATAAAAAGTAAAAGGATTTACGAGGAGGATTTACTTACAGGGTGGACTGGCTCTGGCACGCAGTTCATTGCTAATGTTAACACCTCTTTATACTAAAAATTCTGGATGTAGAGCCTTTCTCTTTACAGACAACTTAGCAGGTAAACGACCGAGACCCTATTTTTCATTCACCACTGGATACTCCAGGCCCAGACAGTGTCTTAGGCTCGTAGATGTGTAAGTAAGTAAGTAAGTAAAGTCACTCAGTCGTGTCCGACTCTTTGTGACCCTGTGGACTGCAACCCACCAGGCTCCTCAGTCCACGGGATTCTCCAGGCAAGAATACTGGAGTGGGTTGCCATTTCCTTCTCCAGGGGATCTTCCCAACCCAGGGATCGAACCCAGGTCTCCCGCATTGGAGGCAGACGCTTTAACCTCTGAGCCACCAGGGAAGCACGTAGATGTGAGCAAACATTTATTTAGTGATGATGACACGGAAAATAAGAAGAAAGCTAGACAGATGTGACTGTTACGGTCCCAGATAAGGCAGGACCGTACTTCGGTATAAACAGAACGCGCTGAACTTGAAGGCTTCCAACAGAAGAGAAACTCACGAGGGTTATCAGACTTTCATGAAAGGCCCCATCGTCCTGGATGTTGAGGGCAGCCCTTGTGTGGATGCTCTGACCTCAGCTTCTGATTCACTTCCATGCATTCACTCAGACATTCGTCCATTCCACACCCTACACCCTAAAGGAACATGAATACCTTGCAAAGCACGTGTAAAGCAAGACCCCGCGAAAGTCAGAGGTTGCTGCTGAAACAAGCCTCTGTGAAGTCAGCACAGGGACTGCTCATAAGGTGGAACGGAGCAGCAGTCTGGGCGGTGTTTGTGCCTTTTTCAAACCACGACGCAGGGAAGTGTGAGCCTGTCTGTCCCACCCCCGAGCTCTGCAGACGAGGGGCCCCAGGCCCTGGTCCCAGAGGTGAGGAGAGGCCACCGTTGAGCATTTAAGAGACATTCAGAGTAGAAAACAGCCTTCTTAGACACAAGGAACTCCCTTCCGTTACAGTGTGAGAGATACTGTACGTGTCCATAGAGATCCTTATCAACTCAGAAGTATCTTTGATCGTGTACACATTTTAAACTTGCACAGAATCTTAAACTGGGGCTATTAAAAGTGTTTCCTGCATGCATATTTGAATCAGTACATAATCTGTCTACATGAATATTGTTTGAATCAAGTTAAATTGACGACATCAAAACATTTTTGATCTAGACAATATGGCAATTTTATGGTTAACCGAATAACCTTAATGTATGAGACTAATTTACTTCATTAATCTTAAATGGGGATTACAAATAATTAGGTCTTTTGGGGGACATGGCTTAATATCTAAACAAAACTTGATCAAAAGAAAATTTAACATTTCTGAAACTTTTGTGTGAAATAATATATTATTCAGATATTAAGTTTACTGACCAGTCAAGCATTTTATTAGTTCACAACTTCTTTAGATGTTAAACTTAGCTATATATATATATATATATATATATTTTAACTAAAAAGCTTGTAACAGAACTATGAATTTTTATGAATGTGTGTTTGATGTGTTATTTCCAAGAGTGCTAAAAATAATATGCTGGAAAACATGCAGATAAAATAATACCTTCACAGACATTTGTTTCCCCATTAGGAAAAAGGAAATTGAGAGACTGCCACGGGGGGTTTCATGTGGGCAAAACCAGCACAGATGAACCCTAAGGTCTAGTTCATTTTCTACAGGCTATGCCATCAGGGGAATTTAGAGGTAAAATATGGACTAAATGCAAACTGAAAGCTTGTCCTGTTGAGCTCTTCATGACAGTGCTGGGCCCTCGCTGCCGCGCGGGCCTTTCTCTGGCCGTGCTGAGCGGCGGCCACCCTCTGGGCTCAGCCTTCCCGCCTCGGTGGCTCCTCTCTTGTGCGGCAGGGGCTCCAGGCCCCGTGGGCTTCAGCAGGGGGGCTCCCAAGCTCTAGAGCGCTGGGTCAGGGGCTGCGGCTCACGGGCCTCGCTGCTTCATGGCCTCTGGGACCTTCCCGGACCAGGGATCAAACCCACAGCCTCCTCACTGGCAGGTGGGCTCTTTACCACTGAATCACCTGGGGAGCCCAGGATGAACTACAGATTCAGGCTGAGAAGCAAGAGCCCTTTGCTTCCCAGTCCCATCACTGCACGCCCAGCATCAGCATTTGCTCCTGCCCTGAGCCCGGGGTGGGTTTATTTGGGCTCCTGTTCGCTGCTCGTTCTGGTCTCAAGACCCCTTAAGGTGTGGGGAGTCACGTATTGTGAGTCGCTGTAGCAGCAACGCTTTGCTCAAGACGGGGTGTGGAGTTGCTAGGGGGCTGGGAACGACCCCAAACCAAACCAGACAGGAGAAGGTGTTCTCCAGACCGCCCACTGCCTGCCTTTGGTCACCACCCATGTGAGAGCGCCTGGCCCCCTACCCTCAGAAACCACAAGGATGGCTGGGCCCGAAATCCTCCTCCCGTCCCGACTCTGTAGGCAAGACCTGGGGCCGTGTCTTCAGTGAGGAAGCTTTCCCTGCCCCTGTAAGATCCCCGTCACACGCACCTCCCAGGAGACCGAAATACACTTTCCTCTTGCAGAAAATGTATTCCTCGAAACATCCGATTGCCGTGATCAGAGGGTGCGATCCAGCTGCTATCAGCCATTCTGGGCCCCGCGCTTCCTCTGAGTTGGTGGAGGCGTTTTGCGTAATTACCCTGCTTGTTTTTCCGCTCTAACGATCTCCCCGGTAGCGCCCGGGATAGTTTTTCTCGGTTAATTGCTCGCGTTGCATCTTGCCCCACTGTGATTTCGGGGTGCTGTGCTCCGGGAGGGTGTGCTCTGCCACCCTGGACTGAAGTGTGCTCCGCACGTGATGGTCATGCACTCGGGGAGACGACGGGACTGACCCGGCGGTCAGCTGATCACCAGCTTTGCGCCCCGCCAGTGTGGACAGCGGAGCCCTTGGCTGCCGCGTTCTCTGCGTCCACCCCCGCGGCCAGCCTTGCACAGGGACACAGGGACACGCTGCTCGCCCTCACTCACGCTGGCTAGAACACCGCAGCCACCACTGACCGCGAAAGCACTCAGCAGAGGCGGCAACAACAGAGAAGCGGGGTGGGGAGTCCTCAACGTCCCGACGTGGCAGCCGGGCTGGGGCGCCCCGCCCGTCCCTGGTGCTGTGGCGCTGGGGCTCTCGTGGGGCCTGGCCAGCCTCTGCCCCCTTCTCCACACCCTTTGCTGGGGTTGCTGGCTGAGGAGCCTCCCTGGCAGACCATCCGGGGTGAGGAGGCCAGGCGGTCTGTCTGGGTGGCCCCCATTGTCCGTCCATCCGGGAAGCCATCCAACCCGCAGCTTGAACCCTGGATGTCCAGCAACGCCTAAGACATCGGCCAGTCCAGGCTGGTGGAGGATATAAGCATCTTTTCACAACTTGATGGCTTCCTCTGGTTGATATTTGGAGCAGGATTTGCAAAATATGTCCCCTCTGAGCTCATGATTGTAGGGGAACTGTAAACTTGGACTGGCTTTTAAGTAATAAAAATGTTTAACCCCTAAGAGCACAGTGATAATGCGTTGAATTGTGTGCCCCTCAAAAGACACGCTGACATCCTCAGGGCCTGAGGGCCTGCGGTGCCTGAGATGAGAAGAGTCCACCTGCAGAGCAGGAGACGGGGGTTCGGTCAGGAAGACCCCCTGGAGGAGGGCATGGCAGCCCACTCCAGTATTCCTGCCTGGAGAATCCCACGCACAGAGGAGCCTGACGGGCTACATACAGTCCACGGGGTGGCAAGGAGTCGGACACGGCTGAGCGGCTGAGCTGCTGAGTGCATGTAGCAGATGGGGTCTGTTAAGAGGGGGTCACTCTGGGGGGGACCGTCCCGGAAGGAGGGGTTTGGATGCAGACGCAGGCAGAGGGTGGCGCGTTCACGAGCTGGGGACCCGGGGACCCGGGAGGCGCGGGGGCGTGGGGCAGGCCCTCCGTCACGGCCAGTCTGCGGGCCTTGCTCTCGGCCCCCAACCTCCAGACGGGGAGACGGGATTTCCACTGCTTTAGCGCCTGCTCTGTGGAGCTGTCATCACGGCAGCCACAGGGACTGGACTCTAACAGCGTCTGACTAAACACGAAGAACAAGATAGGAAATGTTCGCATCGTACTGCGGGTGAAAATAGAGTTATCATTCACTCATTTTTTTCTGGAAGGACACACTCCTTCCACTGACCCTGAGAGCTTTCATGAATTCTCACCCTGGGAATGCAGGGGAAGCCCCGATTCCTTCCTCTCTCCTCTCCAGTCCCAGCCGATTTTGCTGCTTTCACGGGGTTCTTCAGGGCCTCCCTGCCTCCCCAGCGTCGCCCAGCTGCCAGCCTGCTCATCACCCTCCTCACCCAGAACAAAGCCCGAGCGGCTCCGTCCTCACCCGTCACCAGCGCCCCGCACAGTCCACTGCCGAGCCCCTCCTGGCACCTCCGTCTAACCCACAAGGGCCCTGTGCCCTCCCCGCTCTGCCCACCTGGCCAGGAGGTCCTCCCGCCTCCTCACAGCCCAGCATCCTTCCAGCTTAGCCAGGGGCCCCTCCTCCAGGCAGGCTTCCTGGCTGTTCCCTGCCAGGGTCACAGGTGACTGGTGCAGGTCAGGGACACCTCGCTGCAGGCAGAGAGGCTCTGTAAGTGCGTGTTCCTGGATTGGACTCTCAGAATGGCACCTGAGTGTGGGCATCTCAGGGGTGGGGCTGGGCTGCACTGCAGCCCTGAGCCCCCAGCCCTGCTCCCCGCCCCCTTCCTGAGCGCCTGACACGGCCTCTGCCTCCGGCACCATTGCACCTGCCAGGCTGTGTCCTTCCAGGACACGCGCGGCCCAAAGGACCCCAAGCCACTGTGGAAGGAAGCCGGGCTCCTCCCAGATGTCCTCACCGTGGAGGCAGCCGGCTGGCTGGACTCTTACTCTTAACTGTGCTCCCTGCAGCTGGGCCTGCATTCCGGCCTTGCCCTCCGCTCTGGCCCACCCAGCGAGGGGAGGAGCGAGGCGCCTGCCCCGCCCCCAGCCCCGCCTGGGGCGCAGCCCCTCCGGTTCGGGGCCTGGTGTGAGTCACGGTACAGACGCAGCAGCTGTACAGACGCAGCAGCTGCACTCCGGCACAAGCGCCTCCACGAACAGCCCCCGCCCGGTTCCCGGCTGCGCCCCCACCCGCAGCCCGGCACAGACCCCCTCACAGCGGGGCAGAGGTCGTGGAGAAGACAGGCCACAGAAAACAGGAGAAAGGAGAGAGAAAGGAGAGCCTGCCTGCTCCCCAAAGTCTGCGGTGCAGACTCTCACGGGCGCCTCCTCGGGGGCTCAGGTCTGGCAGGCGGTTCGGGGGTGCGTGGGGTGTGCCGTGGGCCCCAGGTACCCCCAGTGCTCACCCTGCCGGGGCGGGCAGCGGCCCGCCTGCTGGGGGCACTCAGCATGGACCCGGCGGCTCTGCCGGGGGCAGGGCCCCCCGCAGCTGCTGTTCCCTCCCCTTCTCAGCACTGGCCCCTTCTCCCTGCCCTTCACGCTGACACAGGGCCCCAGGGCCCCTTCCCCCTGTCCCGTACCGGGAACCTCAAAGGGACTGTCCCGAGAGGACGGATTTGATGACCATTTCCAAAGTGAGCCTCTGGCGGGAGGCCGTCCAGCCACCGGGCTGACGCTCTGGGCTACGTACTGTTAACAGAACAAGACTCGGGGGGTGGGAAGCAGCAGGGTGGGCTTTCTGAGTCCCAGTCTGGTGACCCTGTGACTTCCAGGAGCCAAACACTACTCCACTTTTAAATTAACACCTTTTGCTTCTGGGGTAACAGAGTTAAGCTATTTTAATAAAGTTTTCCATGGGCTGGAGAGGAAGGCATGAACCGAAAGAAAGAAAAACAAGAATGAATTTCTTATCGGACCATCAGAGCTCATGGAGAAATATATAAACAGGCCAGGAAGATGAATCAGATCGAAATTCTGTGCTGCTATACCCTGGGGACGCGGCAAAACCTCTAATATCTTCTGTCAAACACTCCAGAGATATGTGCGGAGCTCGTTAGCTGATTATTAATGTGAGTAAATTCACAAGGAGAGAATATGTGTTCTGTGAATGCACAGATGGACCCCTGACCTTTTGCTGTATACTGATGGGGGTCGGACACTGTAACATGTAAAAACAGAGCCATTTTCAAACAGGTTCTGATGTGAGCTTGTTAACATTCCTACTTGTCTGAGAGAACAGAGGGAAAGAAATAACATAGAGCGGCAGAGAAAACCCCAAGATTTAGATCCTCAGTAAATGCTCTTCCTTAGAAGACTAATTTCAAATAATTCTACGAAGAGTCCCCGCTTCACCTGGCAGCTCAGAGAGGCTGCTCTCCTCCCCTGATGAGCTTGGTGGACCTCTCAGGCGTTGGTCGCGCCTGTGAGGCTTTGGATCCGTGGGGTTGCACAGCGGACACGCGGACACTTGTCCTAAGTGGGTTCTAAAATATCTTAACTTCCTGTGTGGTCCTAGTGGCCGTGGTGACTGAAGGCAGGGGGATGCTGGCCTCGCCCTCGAGGCTGGAGAGGCTGCAGATGCCGGGGCTCAAGCTCTCCTGCAGAATCTATTTAGGAGACAGGCTTGTTCCCCGAGCTTCCCCAGTGGCTCAGCGGTAAAGAACCTGCCTGTGATGCAGGAGACGAGGGAGATGCTGGTTTGATCCCTGGGTGGGGAAGATCCCCTGGAGGAGAAAATAGCAACCCACTCCAGTGCTCCTGCCTGGAGAATCCCAAGGACAGAGGAGCCTGGCGGGCTGCGGTGCGTGGGGTCGCACCGCAGTCAGAAGAGCGAGTGAGGGAGCACAGCACGTTCCCCGAGGGCTTCCCAGGGGGCGCTAGTGGTAAAAAGCCCGCCTGCCAACGCAGGGGGCTCAGTCCCTGGGTCAGGAAGATCCCCTGGAGGAGAAAATAGCAACCCACTCCAGTATTCCTGCCTGGAGAATTCTACGGACAGAGGAGCCTGGCAGGCTAGTCTACGGGGTGGCAGAGTCGGACACGACTGAAGCGACCTAGCAGGCGTGTACGCGCACTTGTTCCTAAGTCCTGGACTCCCCGTTTATCAAGCGAGGATGGGGCGTCAACAGTGCCAGCAGCACAGAGTTGGTGGGAAGAGAGGGGGTTCACACCCGGGGGCCTCGAGGACATCGGCTTGCAGTCGTCATTGTCCCCGAGGCAGGATGTTCTACCCACTGGGGCAGAAGCTTGAGAGAACGGGAACCTACCTGGGGGAAGAAAAGCCGACCTTCGGCTCAGCAAAGAGCCCAGCGTTGGGAAAGACCAAGGGAGAGAGGCAGACAGACAGACACACACACCCCCACAGAGGCTGGGGGCCCGCCTAGGGGAGACATCTAACCCGCCAGGCGGCTGCACCGTCAGTGGGCAGCGTCAGAGCCCACGTTCGCGTCTGAGCTCTAGTCCTCGGAGACCCCTCTCTACCCCCTGAGCTAGGGACTCACGAAGTCTGGTTAGAGCGCATCTTACATGTTTGGGGCGTTCGACCCTGACCTTGGATAACCATAAGCCCACTGGCCAGATCCTCCACTCCAGCTGCAATAGTTTCCCCCAGTTTGGTGCGTGGGACCAATTGTTGGAAGCAGCCAGCCTCAGCATGCACGCCTGGCCCTTTGCGTCCTGCAGACATGCTGGCAGCCAGCATGGGAGTGGTGAACACACTGAGTATAAAGGACGCTCAACTTTTGGGCACTTTCTGTGCCTTGGCCCTGAAATCTGCTGTGCTGGCTTCTCCCCAGGTGGACTCAAGCGTGCTCATCCCTAAGGCTGTTCTACAAATATGATGCGTCAGCCCGATGGAGGGTGTGGACAGGGCCTCCTCTTCCTCCAGAAGACAGTCCACTGCAGAAACGTACATGTGTCTCCACTTTCTCCACAGGGAGTCCTTTTCTTGTCTTAAAGAGCTGTTTTAGGCAATCTTTTCTTGTGTGGACATTTTTCATAATAAAAATACTATGCTTTGTGTTACACAGGCATCATTCGAGACCAGCCCTATCTGGGATGAAAAGACTATTATTACGCCCATTTTATAGTTGATAAAACTGAGGCTTAGTTGAAAAGAACACAGAAAAGACAAATCAGGATTTTAAGGCAGCCTCCATGTCTAGTCAATGCTAATTCTTCATTTTTCTCCCTTATAACTCTTCCTAAAATCTGGAGGCAGTTTTTTCCAGGATATGAACAGAAAGGGGCCCAGTCTGGGTTTAACTTGCTTGTTTTGATGTTGCGACCGCGGGCTTGTGTTCAGAGATCCGAATGTTGCAGGAGGCAGACACCACCTGTCAGCACCAGAAACACCCCCAGGCCACTTTCGGCGAGTCAGTGTGAGGGGCCGGGGGCGGGGGGCAGAACCTGTCTTTGGTCCCTGTCTCCCACTCTGCTTTCTAAAGACGCCTGTCCACAAACCCGAAGACAAGGGCTCGCGTTTCACTTTGGGTTGGGTCTGGCCTGCCCGTGCTACATGACCCACATTTCTCTGAGAAGGCAGCCCGGAGCGAATTTAGAAGACCAGGAGTTTAATAATGACCCTGGCTTTAAAAGATTAAAGACATGACACCAGGGCGGAGCTTATCTTTCCTAGTGTGTGTGTGCTTGGGGCTTACAACCATTCACAAGTCAGATGAGTTTTTGAAAGAGTTCCTTAAGAAAATACTGACCATCTGTTTTCCTTCTTGAGGACAACTCAAATCCTCTTTGTCTTCTCCTAAATCTCCTCCTGGAGACAAGAGGAGTTTGGCTGTGTGTGCACCTCCCTCGGGGTATAAAGGCCGCCCCCACCCATGAGAATCCCTGTACAGACTCCTGAGGACCCTCTAGAATCATCAGTCCAGGGAACCCGTCAACCCCTGCCGGTGCACAGAGCATCCTGACTCTGAAGGGTTGCCTCCTGGGCAGGTCTGAAATGTCCCTGCGGGTGTTGTGCATATTTCCATCTGCTTGGCTCCTTCCTTCCCTTTTAGACTGGCCAGAACTCGGGGCTGCTCACCCACCACCTGCCCAGAGCCCCTCACGCATCCCACGGCCTCTGCTGAGCAGGGAGGGCCAGACCCCGAAGCCCCATCCTCAGGTGGCCCTGGTCACCGCATCGGGGCAGCCGAGTCGCCTTGTGGCCTCGACAGAGAGAGTGACTGGGCTAATCATCGTCATTTCTGTCCTTTTTCATCCACCTGTTAACAGGAAAGCGTGAGAAATTCAAGAACTCGCACGTTGCAAGCCTGTCTTTACGGCATGACAGTCAGAAGCAGCGAGGGATCGGCCCCCGCGATCTGACTGCGCAACCGTGGCTGGGAGGCCAGTCCTGGAGCGAGGCCCTGAACCATCTCTGCAGCCTGCACAGGCGCGCACCCTGCCTGCAGGAGGTCCTTCCCAGCGGGCCCTCTTCTGCGGGCGCGCTCTGGGAGGGAGAGGTGAGCACCAGGGGATGTGGTCAAGATGAGTGGGCTGAGCCCCTGCCACAGGGGCTCAGAGGGTGGGCATGAGCACAGAGTCCAGTGCGGGCTGAAGTCGTAGCTGTGACTCAAGTTTTATCAAAATGGTAACATTTTGGGGGAGAGGGAAGAGGGAGAAAGGGGTTGACTGAACTGAACTGAACTGAAATTATAAAAGAATAAAATAATATATATATTTTAGAGGTAGGAAGCATTCCTGGATTCATATCTTGGCTACACCATTTGTTAGATGTGTGACTTTAGGCAGGTTTCTTAACCTTCCAAAGTCTCACTTTACTCATCTGTATAATGGGAAAATTTCACCTGCCTCATAATTATGTGAATCAAATGGGATTAACGTAATTTTTACTTGAGGGTATCTGCCTAGCTTCCAAGTTTATTTTGGAAGGTTCATCTTATCCACTTGAAGATGGCCCTCCAGTAGCCTAGATTTTGATGACCTAGATGACCCCTAGATGATCCCACTACTGCCCAGCTGGGTCAGAGGTGAGCAACTGACTCAAGCTGGGCTACTCAAGAAGCCCCCTGTGGAGCTTAAAATGGAGAATGAGCAAGTTAATTCTCTAGTTTCACTTTATCATCAGTCTTTGTTCAGTCTCTAAGTTGTGTCCAACTCTTGCTAACCCCATGAACTGCAGCACACCAGGCTTCCCTGTCAATCACTATCTCCCTGAGTTTCTTCAAACTCATGTCCATTGAGTCGGTGATGCTATCCAACCATCTCATCTTCTGACATCCTCTTCTCCTCTTGCCCTCTTTTTTTCCTAGCATCAGGGTCTTTTCCAATGAGTCAGCTCTTTGAATCAGGTAGCCAAAGTATCATGATGAATAGAATGGATATAAAGCTCCAGAAGGGCAGTGTAGACACACTCAATGCCCTACATTCAGAGTAGGAGAGAAAGAAAAGTCTCGAACAACACAGAGACAGAGAGTAATGCCCACATTTTTGACTGATTTCTGCTTCCTGATTCCATTCATTTACTGGAAGCTACCCTTGGGTTCCATAAACACAGAATACCTATATAAGAGATATCTTTATGGAAATAATGCTAGCTCAGGTTGGATTCTATTATTTTCAATCCAACAGGCTAACTAATAGTCCTTATATAAAGCATGAAGCACATAGAAAAAGTTCAAAATCTAGAAACTGTGGCAGGAACTTTCTGATCTTTGACTGACTATATGAGCTGCAGACTTCCTCACCCAGCCCTTGAAAGAGTTCTACTCTGGTGTCCAAAACATAGACTGACCTTGTTAAGGTCATTTTCATCTCTCTAGCTTTAAGAACACACTTGATCTTAGCCAAAAGGCCAAGAAGCGATCTGTAAGAAAAGCATCCAACTCAAATTTCCAGTTAGATTCAAAATTTTCAATTGCTAAAGACTGCCTCAAGAGAGAAAGAAATTCTATAGTATGACAGAATAAAATTACAATAACAAAAAATTAATAAAATCAAGTGCCTAGATTTACAGCATAACACAAAAGTCGGACAGGGTAAGATGTCATCTAACCAATCAAGGTAAAAATTGAGTATTTACACTTGATATTGTCCCAGATTTCATTATTTCTTAGGCAATGCCTACAGAATTTACACTTCTACATTTTAGTGTGGGTATTTTTACATTCACAAACTACAGGCTATTTTCCCTAGGGTACTCTGGTACACCAAGTAATGTTGGCATGGACTTATTACTATATTCTAGAAAGTCCAACTGTTTGAGGCTGTTTGCTTATTTATCAAAGTCAACCTATGTACACTGGGATAAACCAGCTCAGAATCAAGTTATATAAAGCAAGCTTACTGCAACCATCCCTTATTTTGCCTCATTTTAATAAATTAAAAACACAGTAAGACACATGGTGAAACAAGTGTTGTCACTAAGGTTATGATTATCAATTAAGTATACGACTGTACCTTATTCATATAATAAATATGTATATGGTGGAAGACATAAAAAATAATTATTTCATATAGCTACTTCAATTTTATGTACTAATGTTCCCCATCGTATTGGAATTTAGTTTAGCTTGCTCTAATATACAAAATATGAAATATGGACAATCTGGAAAATGAGTTCCATTATTTTCCTAATATATGTAGAAAGTATTATTTTTAAAAGTTTAACTGTCAATTTTAATAACAGTAATTGTATTGATGTTTTAACCTAAGATCTGTAAAATTACATATGCATTCAAGCCCAAAATTTCCTTAAGGAAGTAGCTTTTTGTGATAGCTGATTTCTAAATAACTTTTCTCTAAACAAACATCCAACTGCCACTCATATTTGCATATAAATAGCACCTATAATAATGAGATAATATTTGTATCACCAAAGAAAAAATTTCTGGAATATGTTGAGAATTGAATCCTCCTAAATTAATTAGATAACAAGTGTCAGTAATTATGAAACCATCTGTGAGCAATGTTCTAAATAAAATTTATTCATAAACACCAGAGGGTGCTCTAATTCAACAGTGTCTGCTCATTGCTGAGCATCTGAAAGCAACAACCCTGTTAATCAACTATATTCCAATATAAAATAAAAATTAAAAAAACAAAATACAGTGCCTGATATCTGGCATTGATGCTTAAAATAATTTTCTCCTTAATTAAAGATAAATGAAGATAATTA
Organism: Oreotragus oreotragus; assembly: GCA_006410675.1. Classification (NCBI taxonomy): domain Eukaryota; kingdom Metazoa; phylum Chordata; class Mammalia; order Artiodactyla; family Bovidae; genus Oreotragus; species Oreotragus oreotragus. Next base: position 66,509 of record SJYX01010380.1, on the reverse strand, counting down.
TCAGTACCAACAACTTTTGCTTTTGAACTATATAGAGAGATACTTCATGAGATAAAATTTCATCTTTCCAGAATATATAATAAAACTTAGTAGAATTCCACTGAAATCATTTTTATTGTACAAATATTATATTTAATATTGTGTAAGTGAACAGAATAGAAAATAAGTACAGAGGAAGTATAAAGACAGTCCTTATCACTAAAGGAAATTAATGCAATATTCGGATGGTTAACAAAAGGTGTATCCCGTATATTATGGACTTAGGTTCAAGGAAAATTACAAAATGAATCTGGTAAAAGACATACAGTAGCTCAATTTCAATTGCTAAGTATTAAGGTATAGTTTAGCTATTTTACAAAAGCAACTTGAAACAGTATTTAAATAATAAATAAAACTAATACTGTTGTTGGATATCATCTGTTCTCTCGAGAAAATATTTTTAAAGCCAACAGACATAGGAAATTGAAAACGAAAAAATCTAGACTTTGAATATCATAATAGGAAATAATAAAATCAATTTCAAATCTTCATAAGAAATATATTTACTACTAGCTTTTAAAATGTATTTCTAAAACATTTACAACCTCAATTACAAATCTTTGAAATTTTCAAAATTTAATGTAATTTATATGTTGCCATTTGGCAATCCAGGAAAGCTCCCTAGAGTATGTGTTTCCTATAGATAGCATTAAACAATTCCAAATAACAAAGCTGAATGGCAAACAATATCAATTTCTATGTATTTCAAGAAAATGACTATTAACTGAGATACTACTTAACCCCGAACAAAGTATGTTGCCTTTAAAAATGTTTACAAAGAAAAACAGAACATTATCTATACTTCTAAAGTCACATAGCCAAAATTAACCAGTCTCTCTCAGTCTCTCACTCTCTTTCACACACACACACACACACACATGCATGCACACACTACTCACTCACATACAATCCACTCCTCAAGAGGAGAGTACTTGACGTATATCTACCTCTCTTTCTCTCATGCCTTTCCCTAACTAATAACTAAGGGGCCCCATAGAAATCCTGAACAGTGGCACCTGTTCATAAAAGGCCACTTCAAATTCACAACAGCCCCAGATAAACTGTTTAATAGAACACAACACAAAAGCCAGAGATAGGCTTGAACCAGACTCATAAACCACCCAGACTCTGGGAAACAAAATACACGGCAAAGAACTAATCAGACTGCTGAGTCCAGAGAAATCCTGAAAACAGAAGCACTGTGCTAGAGTTTGAAGTATACATTTGGCATCTATATTCTCCTGGCACTCATCTCCCCTTTCTATGTTTATCTGCCTTGCCTCTGCCAGATTCCTAGGGCCTATTATACTCTAAATGCCCAGCTGCCAGCTTCCCTATTCAATGTTACGTCATTTAATACCTTCTACTGCAATAGGTGACAACATACACGTTTGTTAGAGAGTATTAATGTTTGAAATGTCCTGCCCAGTTATGAAGGTCTTCTGAACCATCATATATACCTCTACTGACAGAAAAGTATGGCTCAGATATAATCAGTTGTCAGGGAAGTTTTAGTCTTTTTAAAAGCAAGTCTGAATTCATACTACTTACAAACATCATATTTTGGAGCTACAACATAACCCTGATCAAGATCTTAGCTTGTCACTGATATTTAGAGCTTTTGCCCATTAATCTGAAAAGCAAAGAACCAACTAAAGTGAAGAATGGGTAGAACGGTGCAATTTTATTTATAAATACAAATATTCATCTCATTATTATATCACATAAAAATTTACATACCATGAAACTAGAATACTCTATTCAAAAAATAATTTAAGATGAATACCTGCTTTCCATGACTCCTGAATCTGGCTGCAAACTAAGAGTCTCTGTTGTAATTTCCACTTTCCGTACACTTCCAAAGAAATCAGTTATCAGGACATTTTTAGGATCCCTCTGAAAAAGATCCGTGCGATGTCCAGGAGTAGACACACAAAGACTTTTGGGGCATACCTGAAACTGAAAAAAATATGTATAGCAATAATAAATACACATGCTTACATATTCATACAACTTATATTAAATTCATTAACACAACATAGTAGACTGTAGTATATTTTTAAAACTCTCCCAACCTAAAGAAGATCAAAGATTGTAGTTCTAAAGATTAAACTTTCATTGCTACTGTACTGCTTGACACTTTAAGAAAGCTTTACAGACATTAGAATAGGTTATTCATAAAACAGGAAGCTGGCCAGGGAGGAAAACAACATTCCCTTTTTTAAATCATATGCTACAAAGTATGAAAGCAAAAGTGTTAGTCCCTCAGTCGTGTCCAGTTCTTTGAGACCCCATGGACTGGAGCTCACCAAGCTCCTCTGTCCATGGGATTCTCCAGGCAAGAATACTGGAGTAACCATTCCCTCCTCCAGGGGATCTTCCCAACCTAAGGACTGAACCCAGGTCTCCTGCATTGCAGGCTGATTCTTTACTGTCTGAGCCACCAGGGAAATTTATGAGAACTAACAGGCAACACTAGGACAAAAGAACTGCTTTTTTCTGCATCTATATCCATCTCAGTAGAATGATTTTACCAGAGCAATTTTTGAAACATTTTGCAACCATGACCCTTCATTCAAATTTTAAATTCCAATAAAATACTTACTATATAATAGTCAAGTATGTAAAGAAGGTGAAATCAGAGCTGCACTGGACTTCAAGAAGCTAAAGCATAGCCTTGCTATCCACCCCCCTTTCCTCCTGCAGTGAAGCTACATAAACTATACTAAAAATCACGTACCTTTCTTAATTTATCCATAAACCCAAAGCACCTCAAGACATGCTAGTGCTCCAAGGAATAGTCTGGAAACTACAACTTCATCACTACACAGATCTCATAATAACTTTTAGGTCAATCTTATACCCGATATTCCACACCAGTGAACTGCCAAGGACCCCTACAGGATATTTGGTCCACGTCAAAAGGTCCTTAATATTTGGTACTGTCCAAAACCATCTGGCATGAATTAAATATGCTCACGGACATTTGGACAAGCCAAATTTCAAGGATCCTTTCAGTTCAGTTCAGTTCAGTTCACTTCAGTCACTCAGTCATGTCCGACTCTTTGCGACACCATGAACTGCAGCACGCCAGGCCTCCCTGTCCATCACCAACTCCCAGAGTTCACTTAGACTCACGTCCATCGAGTCAGTGATGCCATCCAGCCATCTCATCCTTGGTCATCCCCTTCTCCTGCCCCCAATCCCTCCCAGCATCAGAGTATTTTCCAATGAGTCAACTCTTCACATGAGGTGGCCAAAGTACTGGAGTTTCAGCTTCAGCATCATTCCCTCCAAAGAAATCCCAGGGCTGATCTCCTTCAGAATGGACTGGTTGGATCTCCTTGCAGTCTAAGGGACTCTCAAGAGTCTTCTCCAACACCACAGTTGAAAAGCATCAATCCTTCGGCACTCAGCTTTCTTTACAGTCCAACTCTCACATCCATACATGACCACTAGAAAAACCATAGCCTTGACTAGATGGACCTTTGTTGGCAAAGTAATGTCTCTGCTTTTCAATATGCTATCCAGGTTGGTCATAACTTTTCTTCCAAGGAGTAAGCATCTTTTAACTTCATGGCTGCAATCACCATCTGCAGTGATTTTGGAGCCCCAAAAAATAAAGTCTGACTGTTTTCCCATCTATTTCCCATGAAGTGATGGGACCGGATGCCATGATCTTCATTTTCTGAATGTTGAGCTTTAAGCCAACTTTTTCACTCTCCTCTTTCACTTTCATCAAGAGGCTTTTTAGCTCCTCTTTACTTTCTGCCATAGGGGTGGTGTCATCTGCATATCTGAGATTATTGATATTTCTCCCAGCAATCTTGATTCCAGCTTGTGCTTCTTCCGGCCCAGCATTTCTCATGATGTACTCTGCATATAAGTTAAATAAGCAGGGTGATAATATATAGCCTTGATGTACTCCTTTTCCTATTTGGAACCAGTCTGTTGTTCCATGTCCAGTTCTAACTGTTGCTTCCTGACCTGCATACAGGTTTCTCAAGAGTCAGGTCAGGTGGTCTGGTATTCCCATCTCTTTCAGAATTTTCCACAGTTTATTGGGATCCACACAGTCAAAGGCTTTGGCATAGTCAATAAAGCAGAAATAGATGTTTTTCTGGAACTCTCTTGCTTTTTTCTATGATCCAGCAGATGTTGGCAATTTGATCTCTGGTTCCTCTGCCTTTTCTAAAACCAGCTTGAGCATCTGGTAGTTCACAGTTCATGTATTGCTGAAGCCTGGCTTGGAGAATTTTGAGCATTACTTTACTAGCGTGTGAGATGAGTCCTTTGCCATGGACCAAATGTCTTATGGACATGATGGGCAGGATCAAATGTCTGCTAACCCCAATGCCAGACGCACATTCATTCACTATGCAAAGCATAAAAACTGCCCATTATACATATGTCATATGGTTACCTTTCATAGAGGATCTAAAAACTGATATGACTTGTGTCTTCTTCTAGTCAGAGATGAATAAACATAGCAAGGTAGTGAAAAAAAGTAACAGGTTCTAATTCAGGAAAAAAAAATAAACTTCTAAGTGTTTGATGATAAGAAGAAAGAGGGAGTGGGAATTAAGCTATATTTTGAAAGAAAAAGGAAGATTACAGATGGGAAATAAGAGCATTTCTAACAAAGGAGCAGCTATAGAGATGTATAAGGAAAAGAACCCAGCTTGGCAGAAGCCCAGGCTATCTGAAGGAAACCATTACAGGCCCACTGGTAAAGGCCCAGAGGCCCCAGCACTTGCCCACTTGTGGCAACAAGACTATGTGTACAGGTAATCACCAACACGACAGGAGAGGGATGGGGAAGGGCAGAGCAACTCTAATTTATAGTACACAGTTGTTCCAAGAACTGTGTGAAGCAGTTTGCAGGTATTCTCATTTAAGTTTACCAATAACTTTGAGGTATACTAAAATTATTATCTCCAAACTAAATTATTATCTCTTCAAACTAAAGCTCAAAGAGCTTAAGTAATTTGTATAACATCACAGTGCCTTCCAGATTCAGGAAAGCAACAATAGGAAATAAGAAGAGTTCATGATATAAATTAAGAAGCAAAGGGGGGGAAAATGGGTAGGGGAAGGCTAAGAAAATGAAATGTCAAACAAGGACAAAACAGATGGAAGGCTGAAGAAACAAAGTAAAACATAAAATAAACAAAGATAAAATTAAAGTTCTAGGTATAGTGAAGGTATTCTTGTGTGAACAACCTGGTGGGCGTTGTTAAGTACATAATAAATATTTTCTTCCTTGCTGCTAAAAAACAAACAAAAACATACTTTCACTTTTAAAAAAAAACTTAATTATAACTGACACAATTACACAATTTCAGATGCACCACATAGTGATTTGCTGTTTTTGTACATTATGAAATGGTCACCATGAGAAGTCTAGTTACAATCTGTCATCATACAAAGTTATTAAAATATTGACTATATTCCCTATGCCATACATTACACTGCTACGACTTATTTACTTTATAACTAGAAGTTTATACTTAATCCTCTTTACCTATTTCACCCGTGACTCCCCTTAACTCACCCATCTGACAACCATCTGTTTGGTCTGTCTCTGACTCTCTGTTTTATTTTTTAGATTCCACATATAAGTGATAGTATACAGTATCTGTCTTTTCTCTCACTTATTTCACTAAGCATGATACCCTCTAGGTCCATCCATGTTGTTGCAAATGGCAGAATTTCATTATTTTCTTTGGCTGAGTAATATTTCATTGTCTATATATATGTCACATCTTTACTCATTCATCTATTGGTAGAGACTTATAGTTACTTCCATATTTGGCTATTGTAAATAATGTTGCTATGAACATTGAGGTGCATAAGAGTGTTTTTCCCTATTCTGTATTCTTACTTCCTCACTGTAAATTAACAAGTAAGCAAGCATAGGTTTATTTCTGGACTATCTATTCTGTTTCATTGTTCTCTATATCTGTTTTTGTGCCAGAACCATACTGTTGTTAATTACTTTTTAAATCTGAAGATCTAATTGACTCTATCAGGCCAATTCATGAGTCAGGCGGCATCCCATCCAGCAACTGAAAGGGTTCTCTGAGGGGCTGTACAAAATAGGTTTTCATAATAAGAAAGGTAAGGCAAGGTAGCTATTAGCAAAAAAAAAAAATCTTTTTAGGCCAGAATATCTTCCTTTCTAGGGGGTGGAACAATAGAAATGCAAGAGTTTAATCATGCAAACTGCCTCTGGGGCGATGGGGGATAAAGAGAAACCATAACATTTTTGCCTAATTCCCATGACACCCTGAGATGGTGGTTCCAGGTTCATAAATTTTAGTTGGTCATACTTCTTCATTCCATTTCTGACCTTCTAGTCTTAGGAAGATCATTTCCTTGGTGGTCAGCAGCTGTGAATATGAATTTAAAGCTCCTGAGAAAATACAACCCACCATGGGGATTACTTTGATTATTATAAGCAGGATTATCCCCAATGCTTAGAATGCACTTCAGAGTCATGGTCCCCAGTACTCAAACCAACCAAAGACCCCACTGAAGGAGTCAGCCTTTTAAGCCAACTGGCTTGCTCAGTGATCTTATGTCATGGAGTTTCACCTTCCATAGACATGTCAATCCAGGTATAGCAGGTAATACTAGCCATAGCACAGATACCTCCTGGTTGACCTAAAAGATAATCAAGGACTATTATATTATCAAGAACAACTACAGCCACAGCCTAAGAAAGCTTTCCAGGCAGCTAGTGCTTTTGCAATGGGTTCTGCAATACTTTCAAGAGTTACGGAGAGGCTTCTGATCATATTCTCATTTTTATTTACTCCTAATCAGGGAAACTAGCCCTGCCAAAGGAAGCAATTTCAAATTCTAAAGGCCTCCTAGTAGGTCCTTTCTAGAACAGACAGGGGCACAGTTAGATAACCTAAAAGGTATTATCTGCTTATATACCAGTCATCTAGGCATTCATAGACCCAAGGAAAATAACCATCACAAACCAAGACAAATCTTATCAGGGCACAAACTGCTTCCACTTAGGTGGCACTGTTAATGGATGCATTTGCAAGTTCTGTTGCTTTTGCCCATTCAAGCCAAAGGTCAGTTAGATTTTCTCCTAATTTGAAATAAAAAGTTGTTCTAAATATCAGAGGTTATCCCTCTAAGCAATGGCTTGGGAGATATGGATAACAGTGTTATCCTTCCAGGTAAATGCCAGACTAAAGAAGGGAAAGCAAAGAAGAAGAGCTTTCAGTTAAAGTATAAAGTATCGCTCTGTCATCATGGGCAGAAGCAGTCTACATCAATGTGAGTTTTTTCTCATTTTTGTCAGGTTAATTCGGAGGTCTCCAGCATTTGGACAGGACCAGATGTCAGGTAGAATCCTCCTTGGCTCTGAGATGTGTACCCAAGGCTAAATACTTCTTAGTTTTTCAGCGGTGTCAGCAGTCAGAAATACTTGGTAAGGTCCCTTCTAATAGGGCTCAAAGGCTGCCTTTGTTCTTGTACTGTGCTGTGCTGTGCTTGGTCTCTCAGATGTGTCTGGCTCTTTGTGACTTCATGGACTGTAGCCCACCAGGCTCCTCCAGCCATGGGGATTCTCCAGATCAGAATACTGGAGTGGGTTGCCATGCCCTCCTCCAGAGGATGTTCCCAACTCAGGGACTGAATCCAGATCTACCACATTGCAGGCAGATTCTTTATCAATTAAGCCACCAGGGCAGCCCAAGAATACTGGAGTTGGTAGCCTATCCCTTTTCCAGGGGATCTTCCCAACCCAGGAATCGAACAAGGGTCTCCTGCATTGCAGGCAGATTCTTTATCAGCTGAGCTACCAGGGATGCCCGCCTTTGTTCTTAGTGATTTCAAATCAAAACGATGAGAGGAAACTGGAAACATTAATTTGGTGAGTCATTGTCATCTGAGGAAACTAAATGAATCCGGGATCCACTTTCAGTTTACAGGTACATAATAAGACCAGAAAGACAATTAGAGTCCATTATCTAGAAAAGTACAAATATAATTTTTTTCTCTATGATTACCCCATTTTTTAAACCAAGATATTGGGATTCCCTGGTGGCTCAGACGGTAAAGCATCTGCCTGCAATGCGGGAGACCCGGGTTCGATCCCTGGGACCCTGGGTCGGGAAGACCCCCTGGAGAAGGAAATGGCAACCCATTCCAGTACTCTTGCCTAGAAAATTCCATAGATGGAGGAGCCTGGTGGGCTACAGTCCATGGGGTCGCAAAGATTCGGACACGACTGAGCGGCTTCACTAATCACAGTAAAACTGATTTGTCTATATTAAACTTGGCCTGATTTTTACAGAAGTGCAACAAGAATAATGATTGACCAAGTAAGTTCTTTTTTAAGATTGCTTCGCTGGAACTTTGTAAGCAAAGCACCAGGTTGACTTTTCCAAGCAGTTTTCTTGAAGCTGCCTGGTCATATCTGAGTTGATGTACACCTCTCTCAAATATAAAACATTCCAGACAAAACAGATTAATACAGTCAATGTTTTAAATTGTGTCCTGTTACAAAGAGAATGAAAATAAGAATATTCACTAAGAGTTTCTGAATTTGGGGGATCAGATAGGCAGAAAAAGTAAATGTTTCATCCTTATTCACCAAGGTATATCCTACCAAGTTGTTGACAGCTTAAGGGAAAAGATTTCTTTAAATCTGGAAAAAAACATTAAAGAACCCATAATACTTTATAAACACAAAGTCATAAAAATTAAAATCATCCTCATCAATTCATTAAGTCTCATGTTATTAATTCTTGTTCCTCTTGAATACAGTTGTGTTTTTTTTTTCCATTAGTTCTTGCAACCTCGCCTGAGGATTAAGGGTGATAGGGACAGTGATAATTCCAAGAAACCCCAAGGTTTTCGTTAACATCTATATGATTTTCCCAAGGAAGTGGGTGCCTCCATCACTAGAGACTGTGGAAAGTATAGCCACATGGTACATCCTTATTAATAAACCCAAATTTATCTTAGTTCTTCTAAAATAAGAAACCAAGGGGACTTTCCTGGCAGTCCAGTGGTTAAAACTCCATGCTTTCATGGCCAAGGGCCCAGGTTCAATCCTGGCTTGGGACCTAAGATTACACATCTTACAAGCTATGCAGTTGTGGCCAAAGAAAGAGAGTGACCCAAACCTATGTTCAATAATTCCATGGTTTAGCATTTTAATTTGGAGAGATCTATAATAGATATTCATTACATTTCTAGCATTTAACTTAATTTTGGAAAAACTTTACAGTTTCAATTTACTGAAAAGATTTGGGAAACTAATTTGAAAAACTCAACTAAAAGCTTTTTACCCTACTTATGTTTATCTATAGAATCCGCCCGCCAATGCAGGACACATGGGTTCAATCCCTGGGTCAGGAATATTCCCTGGAGAAGGTAATGACAACCCTTTCCAGTATTCTTGCCTGGGAAATCCCATGGACAGAGGAGCCTGGCGGGCTACAGTCCATGGGGTCACAANACTTATGTTTATCTATAGAATCCGCCCGCCAATGCAGGACACATGGGTTCAATCCCTGGGTCAGGAATATTCCCTGGAGAAGGTAATGACAACCCTTTCCAGTATTCTTGCCTGGGAAATCCCATGGACAGAGGAGCCTGGCGGGCTACAGTCCATGGGGTCACAAAAGAGCAATTAAACAACAACATATTTACTTACTTGCTCTTACCAATTATTTAGATTACTTAGGGATACATCATATCCAGTTATTTTTCTTTCAAGCCTAGTCCTGATAATTCTAGAGAGATGTTTGTTTTAACTAACCACCTTAAATTAGCTTTTCTTCACTAAAAATCTCTCAGATCACATAATTTTGAAAAGCATTTCATTTAGTTTCTCTTAACATTTCTGAAAATTTCAGAATGCCCAATCTTCATGAGCTTGAGGTCAAATTAACTAAATAAAGCTCTTTTAAAAAATAATTTTGCAGTACCATCCAGAGGTTACACATATACATGCATATCTACAACATAAATATGTAGATACACACACAGATGCAGAGATCTTACAGTTACCAATATTAGTGAAAAACACACCTAAGATTTTTTTATCTGCCCAATCTCCAAATATTTCTTCCCTCCCTTTTTTTTTCTGAAGAGAAACAATTGCATTTTTAAAGAACGGATCTTAAGTCTCAAAGAAGATGGGAATAGGAAATCTGCATCACAAAGACACAGATTAAGTGCAGGAACAACTGTCTCCAAAGTCCCAATATCTACAAGTACTGTGAGATGAACAGAAGAGGTTTGGGGAAACAAAAAGGAATGACATCCACCCACCTGTTGCTGGAATGTTTCTTTCCCTCTGGGTATATCTAGCTTAGGGTACAAAATAAATTCTTACTAGGCGCTGAATATTTTCAGTTCCTCTAAATGTTTAAGGAAACAATTTAGCACTTTACCCAAAAAAATCCCTGTTTCACCAACTTTGCAAGGGGCCCATATGGAGCCATTTTAGTTGATGCTGAGAAACTTGCATAGGCCATTAAGAACAATTTCTTTTCCAGTGTCCCAGTTGTTCACAACTGAAACACTGATCTCTGGGCCAATGTTTTGATAATGAACCCCAAGAAGGTGAAATTGGGGAGGCTGAGGCATTGTTTTAAATATCTTTTCTAGGCTTAATTTTTCACTGGACTTCTGCAAGGACTCTTCCAGTGAAGTTATTTTGAAATTTTGAAAGCTTTTGGAGACTTCTGCTTACTAATTAAATCAGGTATTCCATTCGGTTTGACTTGGGAACCCTTGTTTTTTACTTATTAAGTGACCTGCAAAGAATATAATCAATCTGATTTCGGTGTTGACCATCTGGTGATGTCCATGTGTAGTCTTCTCTTGTGTTGTTGGAAGAGGGTGTTTGCTATGACCAGTGCGTTCTCTTGGCAAAACTTTATTAGCCTTTGCCCTGCTTCATTCGGGGAAGGCAATGGCACCCCACCCCAGTACTCTTGCCTGGAAAATCCAATGGACGGAGTAGCCTGGTGGGCTGCAGTCCATGGGGTCGCTAACAGTCGGACAGACTGAGCGACTTCACTTTCACTTTTCTCTTTCATGCACTGGAGAAGGAAATGGCAACCCACTCCAGTATTCTTGCCTGGAGAATCCCAGGGATTGGGGAGCCTGGTGGGCTGCCGTCTATGGGGTCACACAGAGTCGGACAC
>SJYX01010380.1:31476-53932 GCA_006410675.1 Oreotragus oreotragus | reverse complement strand
TGGAAACGAACAGAGATCATTCTGTCGTTTTTGAGATTGCATCCAAGTACTGCATTTCAGACTTTTGTTGACCATGATGGCTACTCCATTTCTTCCAAGGGATTCCTGCCCACAGTAGTAGATACAATGGTCATCTGAGTTAAATTCATCCATTTCAGTCCATTTTAGTTCTGTGAAGAAAGCTGAGCGCTGAAGAAGTGATGCTTTTGAACTGTGGTGTTGGAGAAGACTCTTGAGAGTCTCTTGGACTGCAAGGAGATTCAACCAGTCCATTCTAAAGGAGATCACTCCTAGGTGTTCTTCGGAAGGAATGATGCTAAAGCTGAAACTCCAGTACTTTGGCCACCTCATGAGAAGAGTTGACTCATTGGAAAATACTCTGATGCTGGGAGGGATTGGAGGCAGGAGGAGAAGGGGACAACAGAGGATGAGATGGCTGGATGGTATCACCGACTTGATGGATGTGAGTTTGAGTGAACTCCAGGAGTTGGTGATAGACAGGGAGGCCTGCGATTCATGGGGTCGCAAAGAGTCGGACACAACTAAGCGACTGAACTGAACTGATTAAGTGACTTTACTGTGTTAGGACATTCTTCCTAACATAATTCTAGGTTGATTTTAGTAAAGCTTTGCCATTTTGCTAAATAACTGCAGCTTCCAGGATTCATAATTCTTAACTATAAAATAAGTAGGTGTGCTGGAAGACAGTGTGCTCAACTAGTTGGACATACAGGATCACATTTCTTTTAGCCAGACCTTTAGTTTTCTCAGAGCCAAACGAATACCTAAAGGAACTTGTGGTGGGGTTGGGAATGATGGGGTGTTTCACAGTGTATCTTGTTACACAGAAGTTTTCTTGAGGTTGGCAGGTAACCAAGATGTCAGTCTAACCCATTCTGTGACCAACTTATCCTAATATGGGCATCCCTGGGTTAAGTGATGACCATTCTATCAACTTCTAAATGTCTGACCTGTACCCACCAATCTTTGCAGCCTTTTGGCTTCCAAGATTGCCATGAACAATGGCCTTTACTTCAGGTGCACATTAAAAGAAATGCACAGTAACTAAAAAAAGAAAATAGAGACGGAGGAAAGGTCTGAATCAGCAGACCTCAAAGAATGGGGACTGCAGACTGATGCCAAGCAAAAGAAAAGCTGCAGCTGTCACTAGCCGTTCTCAGCAGGGAATCTAGGAAAGGGTTCCAGATGGGGACATACATATTAAACCAACACGGTTCCCAATAGGGAATCTAGAGACAGAATCAAGAGACTAGTTTTCCACTCAAAATACTGAACTGTGGAAAGCTAATTAGATCATGAGCTCAAACACACAAAGTACAGAGCTCAACCAAAAGGAACTTGCCAATGGCCCTTGGAAAGAACAAGAAAGACAACGACCTCAAAAGAGGTCACAGGGTGCCAGGTCTGTGCTTCCTGCTGTCCCTGAAAGCCCTTAGTTTACTTCAAATCTCATTGTTGCTGCTGCTGCTAAGTCGCTTCAGTCGTGTCCGATTCTGTGCGACTCCATAGACGGCAGCCCACCAGGCTCCCCTGTCCCTAGGATTCTCTAGGCAAGGACACTGGAGTGGGTTGTCATTTCCTTCTCCAATGCATGAAAATGAAAACTGAAAGTGAAGTCGCTCAATCGTGTCCAACCCTCAGCGACCCCACGGACTGCAGCCTTCCAGGCTCCTCCGTCCATGGGATTTTCCAGGCAAGAGTACTGGAGTGGGGTGCCGTTGCCTTCTCCGAATCTTATTGCTACCACCTATTAAAATCTAAAATTCAATGAAGTAATTCAAAAATGTTTTGGGCTTTATTAGATGATTCATCATGGGTAGACAGCATCCCATCTAGCAACTATAAGAGGGCTTCCAGTCCTACACTTGTTTTGACTACTGCAGCTTAGCAGCATAGTTTTCTGAATTCAGGGAGTGTGACATGTCCAACTTTGCTCTTTTTTCTCAACGTTACTTTAGCTCTTAGGGAGGGGTCTTTTGCAGTTCCATACAAATTTTAGGATTAGTTGTTCTAGTTCTACTTAAAAAACTACCTTTGGTATTTTGATATGGACTACATGAAATCTGTAGATTGCTTTGGACTTTGGAACATTTTAACAATATTCTTTCTTCTAAATCAGAATCATGGATTTATTCTCCTTAATTGTGTCATCATCAATTTCTTTCATTAGTACTTAGAGTTTTCAGAATACAAGTCTTTCACTTCCTTGGCTAAATTCATCTTTAGGTATTTAATTATTTTTGATGCAATTGTAAGAGGGATTGCTTTAATTATTTCTCTTTCTAATAGTTCATTAGTGTGTAGAAATTCAATCAATCTTTTTATATTAATCCTACAACTTTACTGAATGGTAATATTTTTGTATTCTACAACTTTAGTTCTAATGGTATTTTGGTGAAGACTCGAGGGATTTCTATAAAACATCACCTGCAATTAGTGACAATTTTACTTCTTTCCAATTTGGATGCCTTTTACTTCTTTCCTTGTCTAATTTCTGTGGCTAAGACTTCCAATACTATATTGAATAAAAGTGGCAAGAATGGACATCCTTGTCTTGTTCTTTATCTTAGAGGAAAAAGCTTTCTCTCAGCTTTTCATCGCTGAGTATGTTAGCTATGGATCTTTCATATGTGGCCTTTATTATACTAAGGGATATTCTCTCTACATCCACTTTGCTAACAGTTTTTATCATAAATGGATGGTGAATTCTGTAAGATGCTCTTTTATGCATCTATTGAAATGATCATATGATTTTTATCAGTCATTTTGGTAATGCAGTGCATTACGTAATTGATTTGTGAATGTTAAAGCATGCTTGCATCCCTGGAATGAATCCCGCTTGATCATGCTGCATGATCCTTTTCACAGTATTGTTGGATTCAGTTTACTAGTATTTTGTTGAGGATTTTGCATCTGCAGTCATCAGGGATATTAGGTTGTAATTTTCCATTTTTGTAGTATCAATTCTTTTGTTTTGGTGTCAGTGTGATGCTAGCCTCATAAAGTGACTTTGGAAGTATTCTTTCTTCTTCAATTTTGTTTTCATTTTTTTGAATAATTTGAGGATGGGTATTAAGTTTCTTTAAATGTTTGGCAGAGTCACCTTGAAGCCACCTAGATCTGGACTTTTGTTTGCTGGCATTTGGTAGGGAGAGGGGGGAATACTAATTCAATTTCATCACTAGTAATTGGTCTATTCAGATTTTCTAATGCCTCATGATTTAGTCTTGGAAGACTGTGTGTTTCTAGGAATTTACACATTTCTTTTAGGCTGTCTAATTTGTTGGCATATAACTGTTCATAATGTTCTCTGATGATCTTCTGTATTTCTGTGATATTGATTGTAATTGCTTTCTTTCTTTTCTGAATTTATTTATTTGGGCTCTTTTTTTCTTAATAAGTCTGTCTGGCTAAAGACTTGCCAATTTGTTTAGCTTTTCAAAGAACCAGCTCTTAGTTTCATCAATCTTTTCTATTGCCTTTTTAGCTGTTATTTCACTTATTTCTGCTCTGATCTTTATTATTTTTCTTCTACTAATATGGGGCCTTGTTCTTATTTTCTAGTTCCTTGAAATGTATAGTTAGATGGTTAAGAATTTTCTTGTTTCTTGATGCAGGCCAATATTACAAAGAAATTCCCTCTTAGAAACTGCTTTTGCATCATTCAGCGTAAGGAAGAATACCCTAAAAGTATGAGAAAGGTTAGCACAGCTATCGTGCTATAATCAAATCAAGTAAGTACTTACAAGGTCATTCATATTAGTTTGGCTAGCTGGATTAATTTCCTCCAAAAATTCTAAGACATAAAATGTGTATCTATCCATAAGATGGACTCCAACTGCAGGATCAGGTTGATGCTATGAAAAAGCAAAATAAAAAAAGTACATGTCTAATAAGAGATATGATCATTAAAACAAAATATTTAAAATATAATCAAAATTTCCATCTAAGATATAAAGTCTAAAAATAAGAAATAATATATTTATAAAGCACATAAGTAATTTCAGAAATAGCTACATATTCCAACAATACCATTTACAAACAGGGAAAAAGAAAATGTACCTACCGAAAGTGAATCTTCTCCCACTTGGCTACTAGCTAAAGCCATTATGTTAGGAGAATAAAATCTCTCATACATGGATGCTCCTTGACAAGTATCAATAATAAATAGTAGTTCATTGTAGCTGAAAGAAAAGTGATAGTATCTTTGACATGAATCATGCTGTTAATCATACATTGATTAATATTTTATAATACTTCCATAAGATGTTTAAGTCATATCTTAATCATTTCATCAGCTAAAAATTTGAGATTTTTCAATAGAATTCCCAATACAAATCTATACTAGAAAATTTAAAGGTATAATCATATCTGGGGAAACCACTTCAACAGAGTACAGTGTTGTAACACAAAGTAGCTGCCCAAACTCTTTTATAACACATCTATAACACATAACTCAGAGTCCAAACAAATGTTTAATTCAAAAAGCACTTCTCTGACACTCACACAGTCCTAGAAACTGAGCTAGTCTTAGAAAAAAAAAAAAAATACACACACACATATGTGACAGTCACATACTCAAAAATCTCAAAATCTAACTAAAAGACAGAAACATAAACANCTAGATTTCACATATATGCATTAATATACAATGCCTGCTTTTTTCTTTCTGACTTACTTCACTCTGTATAACAGGCTTTAAGCTGTCTCTTATACACATCTCACACACATATGTGACAGTCACATACTCAAAAATCTCAAAATCTAACTAAAAGACAGAAACATAAACATGTAATTGAATCAGAATATGATGAGCATTACAAATTTTATTGAGGGCCTACAGCATGCCTGACACTAAGCTGGGGATGCAATACAGTCCTTGCCCTCACGAGTGGAGAGTCTAACAAAGTCAAAAATGTTCCAAGAGCACTGAGAAAGAAACAGAGGGAAAGGCAGGTCACGGAAAGGTGATGTGACTGGCAAGAGCAGTGAGAGATGAATGTTCTTTAACAAAGAAAGGAACAGCACATTCCAGCAGAGGAAAAAGCCTATATTAAGGCACCTAAACATAAAAACTATCAATGTCTGGGGTAAAGGAATAGTATGGTACAGTTCAGATCTAGAATTAACTTGGTAAAATGGAGATAAATTAGTTTCAAAAAGGTAGCTTGTTACTTGCTCAATCGTGTCCAGCTCTTTGTGACCCAATGGACTGTAGCCTGCCAGGCTCCTCGGTCCATCAAATTCTCGAGACAAGAATACTGGAGTGGGTTGCCATTCCCAGGGGATTTTCCTGGCCCATGGATCGAACCTGGGTCTCCTGCATTGCAGGTAGATTCTTTACCATCCAAGCCACCAAGGTAGGGCCAATCTGTAAAGTATCCTGTGTGAGGTTTGGATCTTATCCTATAAATCTGAACAAACCATCAATGGCTTTTCTAAAGTGAAAGAATAACATAATCAGCTCTATATTTTAGAATGAGCTGCCTCACTGATGAAGGTGAAAACAGGAAGCAGATAATATTTTCTCAGATACTGAATCCAAGTAAACAGCTAACACAACACTCAAAAAGAAAGCACAAAATCTTAATAATACCTAAGCAGATGATAGAAGGTACAACTAATATGACACACTTGTTCTGAGACAAAAAGCTGTGGATACTTTTGGGAATTAAGACCATCTAAAGGTCACAAGAGGAAGTACAATAAAACAATTAAGAGAGTAAGCTTTGGCACAGGATCGCTTAGATGTGAACACTAGCACTAGCACTTAAGAGCTGTGCAAAGTTTTTTAAGAAATTTAAACTGTGCTAAATTTACACACTTGTAAGAATGAGAATATAATGTATCTGCCTTGTGGAGTTATTAAAATTAAACAGAACAACACATAGCAACACAGTGCCAGTGCCTAGTATACATTCAATAAACATAGCAATGAATAAGGTAAAATCAGTACCAAGCAAAAGCTGTCTTGATACTTCTATGCATTCTCCTTATACTTATAATCCAGTATTTAGAATATTTAATTTGTACCATGCTGCTGCTGCTGCTAAGTCACTTCAGTCGTGTCCAACTCTGTGCGACCCCATAGACGGCAGCCCACCAGGTTCCCCCGTCCCTGGGCTTCTCCAGGCAAGAACGCTGGAGTGGGTTGCCATTTCCTTCTCCAACGCATGAAAGTGAAAAGTGAAAGTGAAGTCGCTCAGTCGTGTCTGATCCTCAGCGACCCCATGGACTGCAGCCTTCCAGGCTCCTCTGTCCATGGGATTTTCCAGGCAAGAGTACTGGAGTGGAGTGCCACTGCCTTCTCCAATTTGTAGCATAGCTGTGTACATATTTCTCTTTTCTACTAGATTTTAAACACTTTGAAGGCACAGTAAGCATCCTATTCCCCTCTGTGCCATATGTTTAGAAGGTAAACCATAAGCATTTATTGAGCATAACCAAGTTAAAAGCAGTTCAACTGATACTTTATTTTTTTAATTGATTTTTGATTGGAGGACAATTGCTTTACAATGTTGTATTGGTTTCTGCCTTACATTGACATGAATCAGCCATAGGTATACATATGTCCCCTCTCTTTTTAAACTCCTTCCCACCTCCCATCCCATCCTACCCGTCTAGGTTGCCACAGAGAACCTGGTTGAGCTCTCAGCATCAGAGAGCAAATTCCCACTGGTTATCTATTTTACATAGGGTAGTGTTAGAGGAGCCATTCCACGTTGAAGGTCAGGAAGGGCGGCAGTGAGGAGATACCCCTCATCCAAGGTAAGGAGCAGCGGCTGTAGCATCTTAATATCATGTTGGCTTATTATTTGCTCTTTGAGGGAGGAACATGGAAATACTCATTTTTGCAAAACACAGGAAAATTGTCTTGGCAAATGAGAGAAATTGTTTAGAAATGGAAATTTATTTCTAGGTGAATTACTTAAATTCAGTTAGCATATAGCTTTGCAGCCTTCTTCAGTATTTAACAGGTACAAATAAGGAAGGATACAAGAAATGTTCAGTAAATTTTACATATCTTTGGATTTTTGATAAAAGAATAAGAATTTGGATTTTTTTTTGGCATTTCCATTTGCCTATGTATTTTGTGTCCTCTTGCATTAGTCTGCCATGTAACTCATAGCAGTTTTATTTTCAATGAAGGCAGTCTAAGCCTTTGCCTTGCTCAGGTTTCCTACAACTATCTGAATGTATGGGAGGCAATTTGCAATGATTTCCTGAACACATACATGTATGTCAGCAGTGTTCTAGATATCACAGTGCTTGAACTCATGAAGTTTACCATTTGAAAATATAGAAATTCTCAATTCATGATAGCAGAATATTTCAGTTTCTTGGGGGATTTTTATCCTGAAACAGGAAGAATAATGGTTAGGTGTGAGACTGTCTTATGGGGATATGTACATCATTAGTTCATGTGACTACAGCTTACAAATGAATAAAGATGCATGTATGCATGCTAAATAGCTTCAGTCATGCCAACTCTTTGTGACCCTGTAGACTCTGGACAGCTAGGCTACTCTGTCTGTGGGATTTTCCAGGCAAGAATACTGGAATGGGTTGTCGTGCCCGTCTCCAGAGGATCTTCATGACCCAGGGATCAAACTCTAATCTCTTATGTCTCATACGTTTGCAGATGGGTTCTATAACACTAAAGAAGTATTCAGTGGTAAGCATTTCACATAAAATATGTTGAATTTTATTTATCCACTCATCAGTTAGTGAGCCTTTTAGTTGTTTTTACTTTTTAGCTACTGTGAACAGTGCTATAAGAGAGTCAAATCCTAGGCAGATTGATAAGAAGACTAGGGGCTCCCAAGGAGCGAGGGGTCTGGAATTCTCGAGGAGGAAGAAAGGACAAACTTTTTTGTCTCTCTACATTCTTTAAGATTATATAACAATAATGTATCCTGCTGGAGGACAGTCTCTGGAAAAAAACTTCTGGCTAATGCTGATATCTTAAAATGTAAATTATGGGACTAGGTTTAGTAAGGTCTTTACAACCTCCAGACACTCTTTTGATTCACTGTAATAACTAATTAGAGAGTATATAATTCCATTGCTAACACTAGCAAGGGGGTGCACTTTTTGCCCCCTTCTGATGCCTATGTCAGAAGTTTCTCTATCTCCTTTACACTTTAATAAAACTTTATTACACAAAAGCTGTGAGTGATCAAGCCTTGTCTCTGGCCTTGCATTGAATTCTTCTCCTCCGGAGGCCAATAATCCCGGCGTCTTTGCATGGTTCAGCAACAACCTTTCAACTGGTATGAACACTTGTACATTAGTTTTTCTGTGGATGCACATTTTTTTTATCTTTTAAGAAGTGAATCTGTGCAGACCAAAAGAAACCAGGAGAAGCAATACTCATATGAGATAAAAGGGATGTTGAAATAAAGACCGTGAAAAGAGACAAAGAAGGAAACTATGTACTGATGAAAGTATCAATCCAAGAAGAAGACATAACAATTATAAATATATGTGGACCCAACATAAATTGATATCTATACGGCATTTCACCAAAAACAATGAATTTCAACATTTTTTCAAGCACACACAGAACATTCTCTAGAATAGATAACATCCTGGGCCATAAATCTAGCCTTGGTAAATTCAAAAAAATTGAAATAATTTCAAGCATCTTTTCTGATCACAATGCAGTAAGATTAAATGTCAACTACAAGGAGAAAAAAAAAACTATTAAAAATACAAACAGATGGAGGCTAAACAACCTACTTGTGAAAAACCAACACATCACAGAAGAAATAAAAATGGAGATCAAAATAGAAACAAATGAAAATGAAAACACAACAACACAAAACCTATGGGATTCAGTAAAGTAATGCTAAGAGTAAGGTTTATAGTAATACAAGATTACCTTAAGAAACAAGAGAAACATCAAATAAATAACCTAACTTTACAGCTAAAGCAACTGTGTTTGAAGAACCCCAAAGTTAGCAGAAGGGAAAAGAATCATAAAAATCAGAATAGAAATAAAAAGAAATGAAGGAGACACTAGCAAAAATCAACAAAACTAGAAGCTGGTTTTTTGAGAAAATAAATAAAATAGACAAAATATTAGCCAGATTCATCAAGAAAAAAGGGAGAAGATCAAATCAATAAAATTAGAAGTGAAAATTAAGAAATCACAACAGACAACACAGAAATATAAAGAACCATAAGAGACTACTATCAGCAACTATATGCCAATAAAATGGACAACTTGGAAGAAATAGACAAATTCTTAAGAAAGTAAAACCTTCCAAAACTGGACCAGGAAGAAATAGAAAATCTTAACAGACTCATCACAAGCACAGAAATTGAAAACAATAAAAAATCTTCCAACAAACAAAAGCCCAGGACTGGATGGCTTCACAGGTGAATTCTACCAAAAATGTAGAGAAGAGCTAACACCTACCTTTCTTAAACTCTTCCAGAAAAAGTCAGAGGAAGGTAAACTCCCAGAATCATTCTATGAACTCACCTTCATCTTAATACCAAAACCAGACAAAGATAACACAAAAAAAGAAAACTACAGGCCAATATCACTGATAAACATAAATGCAAAAATACTCAACCAAATTCTAATAAACAGAATCCAACAACATATTAAAATAATCATACATCATGACTAAGTGGGCTTTTTCCCAGGGATGAAATGTTTCTTCAATATTCACAAATTAGTCAATGTGATCCACCATATTAACAAATTGACAGATGAAAACCATATGATTATCGCAATAGATGCAGAGAAAGCATTTGACAAAATTCGACACCCATTTATGATGAAAAACTCTCCAGAAAGCAGGCATAGAAGGAACATACCTCAACATAATAAAAGCCATCTACAATAAGCCCTCAACAAAGATTACCCTCAATGGTGCAAAACTGAAAGCATTTCCTCTAAAATCAGAAAAAAGACAAGGGTGCCCACTGTCACCACTACTACTATTCAACAAGTTTTGGAATTCCTACCCACCACAATCAAAGAATAAAAAGAAATCCAGACTGGAAAAGAAGAAGTAAAACTCTCACTGTTTACAGATGGCATGATCCTCTACATAGGAAACCCTAAAGACCCGACCAGAAAATTACTAGAGTTGTTCAATGAACATAGTAAAGTTTCAGGATATAAAATTAATACACATAAGTCCCTTGCATTTCTATATCCTAATAATGAGAAAAGAGAAACAGAAATTAAGGAAACAATCCCATTCACCATTACAATGAAAAGAATAAAATACTTAGCAATAAACTTATCTAAAGAAACCAAAGACTAACTATAAAACACTGATGAAAGAAATCAAAGATGACACAAATAGATGGAGAAATATACCATGTTGATGGATTGAAGAATCAATATAGTGCTGTCTCTTATACACATCTAGATGTGTATAAGAGACAGATTATACAGTGGAAGTGAGAAATAGATTTAAGGGCCTAGATCTTATAGAGTTCCTGATGAACTATGGAATGAGGTTCGTGACATTGNGCTGGGAGTTGGTGATGGACAAGGAGGCCTGGCGTGCTGCGATTCATGGGGTCGCAAAGAGTCAGACATGACTGAGCGACTGAACTGAACTGAACTGATGCTTTAATCTACTCTCTCAATTTGTCTCACCCTCCCCTTCCCCCGCTGTGTTCACAAATCCAGTCTCTATGTCTGCATTTCTACTGCTGCCCCACAAACACATTCATCGGTACCATTTTTCTAGATTCCATATATATATGTATTAACATAGAATATTTGCTTTTTTCTTTCTGACTTACTTCACTCTGTATAACAGGCTTTAAGTTCATCCACCTCACTAGAACTCACTCAAATCTGTTCCTTTTTATGACTGAGTAATATTCCATTGTGTGTATATATATATATATATATATATATACCACAGCTTCTTTATACATTCATTTGTTGATGGATATTTAGATTGCTACCATGTCCTGGCTGTTGTAAACAGTGCTGCAATGAACACTGGTGTAAGTAAGAGTCACTCAGTCGTATCTGACTCTTTGCAACCCCATAGACTATATAGTCTATGGAATTCTCCAAGCCAGAATACTGGAGTGGATAGCCTTTCCCTTCTCCAAGGGATCTCCCAACCCAGGGATTGAACCCAGGTCTCCCACCTTGCAGGCGGATTCTTTGCTGAGCCACAAGGGAAGCCCAAGAATACTGGAGCAGGTAGCCTATCTCTTCTCCCGTAGATCTTCCCAACCCAGGAATCCTGACCCAGGAATTTAGAATTGTAGTTTTCTCAGGGTACATGCCCAATGGGATCGGTCAAATGGTAGGTTTGTTCCCAGTTTTTACGAAATCTCCATACTGTTCTCCATAATGACTATATCCATTTAGGTTCCCACCAACAGTGCAAGAGGGTTCCCTTTTCTCCACATCTTCTCCAGCATTTATGGTTTATAGATTTTTTGATGATGGCCATTCTGACTGGTGTTGAGGTGGTATCTCATTGTAGTGTTGATCTGCATTTCTCTAATATTTAGTGATAATGAGGATTTTTTCATGTGCTTATTAGCCATCTGTATGTTCAACTGCTAATTTAATTTACTTAAGACCATATGACAACTTTCAACTAAAAGAGTGCTTACCACAGATTACTAATAATATATCATTGTTAATGTGAGCTGCTACAAACTTTATACTAATTTCAGCATTTTTCCCAAAGAAGAAATAATATATTGCTATCACATGAAGAGTTCAAGAATGTGTAAAAAGTAAGAATAAATACAAGATAAGAAATAAATGTATGTTCACAAGTCCCCTAAATAATGGGGCACTTGGTTATTAGGAATTTTATTTTCTCCAAAAAGGATGAGAAATAACAAGAGATAAGATCTTAAATGGTGAACTTTTTCCATGCCCTTTAAGAAATCTAAATTTTTCCTTTAAAAAGAATTCAGTTCATACTTCTGTAAAATATAATAAAACTACTGCTGTAATTGCTAAAAAAAAGAAAAGATAATTCAGTTCAATAGGAACAACAAACAGAAATCTAAAGTTAGAAGAAGTAACATAAAAATATTTTAAATCTCATAAGATTTGTAAATCTACTAACCACGGAAAAATTAGGTACTAATTTATCTATGAAAAGTAGTTATTTATTACCGTCTTTTCTGCCACATTTGTTCAAAAGCATCTGCAAGTTCTATGTTGGTAATTTCTTCAGAATCTTGAAATTTCAAGAAACCATTTCCACCATGTCCTTATAGGAAGGGTCAGAAAGATCAAACAGACACTCTTTTTTAAATGCAAGCTGCAAACATCTAGATATTAACATTCACTTCATTCATGGCAATATTTTAATATCACTTGTTATTGTATACTCTAGGGTTAAAAGTAATTAATTTTTCTACTATACCAATTAAACACAGAAATGATAGACTGTGTAAAATATAGTAGATATACATTTAAGAGCTTTCTTATCATTCAGTTTTATAAAAACATATTTATACTTTTACACTGGCTCCATTATTATGTCAGAAATGAGTTTCCATAGATAAACATTTCTCAAATACCAGGCAAACACTTTTGGTGAGAAAGAAGTTGAAGACAATAACTAGTCCCTTAGTAAGCTAGCACTGTTCACAGTGTATACTTGAAACGTTGTAACTCTAGGAAATGCAGTTTTCACCTAAAAAATTACGTTTTTATAACCATCAGCCACTGTACTATGCGAGCTGACCAAAAGATCATGACATTCAAAAGGTACAAGAGAGCCACGCTCTCTGCCTGGATACAAACGTTAGCTTTACTACTTAATGACTGTGTTACCTTAGGCAAGTAAACTTTCTATGCCACAGTTTCCTCAGCTGTAAAGTAAGAAATGTATGAGTAAGACCATCATTAGCATGCCAATACAGGCCCTTTGGGCAAATTCTAAAAGGTACTTCCCACTGCCTATCAAAGTAGAAAAATCTATCTATTTCAGTGCCCCCCTCAGAATATAAGCACTGCCTATCAAAGTAGAAAAATCTATCTATTTCAGTGCCCTCCTCAGAATATAAGCAGCTTAACAGTGGTTAGTATATACCACTGTGGAATAAAAATTTCCTCCCTCATTAGACACAATTCTATAGCAGGGCACTCACCACTCCAGTCAGACACTTATGTGCGGTGCACAACCCAACAGTCATATATGATAGCTCTGAAAATCAGCACCTAAGTCAGCACCTAAACTTTTTCTGTAAACAGCCGAGTAGTGAATGCTTTAGGCTTGTGGGCCATTTGGTCTCTGCTGCAACTACTGGACTCTGCCATATATTTTGACAATATTTAAAACAAATTTACATATTTTGAGAATACATAAAACAAACAGATGCAACCGTGTTCTAATAAAACTTTATTTCATAAACAGGTAGCCCTTCCATGGGCCATGGTTTGCCAGTTCAATCTTTAACACTGGAATTTCTCCCATACCTGCAGTTATCCGGAAAGAGTACCAACAGACTCAGAAAAAGTTTGCCAGCCTATGTAATAGGAAGGCTTGTAATTATGCTAATATAATGATAAAAATGGCAATAGGTATTATTTATTGAGGTTTACTATTCACCACACAATATTCTTAATCATTGTGTATATTAATTCACTTCATTCTCACAACCTAAAGATTTAGGTACTGATTTTCAGGGCTATCATATATGACTTATGGGTTGTGCACTGCACATAAGTGACTAGAGTGGTGAGTGCCCACTATAGAGTTGTGTCTAATGAGGGAGGAAATATAAATAAAACCTTTTGTTTAGTACATCAAATAAAGCCAAGCTACAAGACTATACTTCATCCTATTTGCCACAGAAGAGTGAAAATTTCTTGTACATGTCAGGTAGATAAAAATGAAGTTTCCTGACTTCATTAACTCTGCTGGGTTAATTTATAAAGTTTATAAAGTGACTGAATTTTTAAAGTTATAAGTAAAATAAAGAAAAGTAAACCACTAAGAGTCACTCTCCTGCTGTATGACATCTAAAAATCATTCTACCCCTGTTTTTTCATCAGCTGATAAGTAATACACTGTTTTCAAATATCACTTCATGTTGTTATACATTATGAGAAAAGAGAACTTCATAACAAACTATTTTAGCCAAAAATAGTTTAAATAATTTAATGATTTATTTAAATAATTTAAATAATTTAATGATTTATTTCCATGCAAATTCCTTTCTGAAAAAGAATCAGCATATTCTATCATTAAATATCTAAATTGAAAATTACCTGTCATATAAATAAGAATATTGCTCCGATCATCAGAAAGAAGACGTTTTGACCGAGGTGTGCTGGATGGAATCCTCCCAGTTAACACCCGTAAAAAATTCTCCACGGTTACCTGAGGAAAAAAATGAGAAATCTGATGAAATAGAACTTGAGGAAATCTATCAATTGTTTTCCTACTTTTAAAAACATTCCTTCTTCTTTCTCTATGTATTACTCAGCATAAATTAAAAATAAAACTTAAAAAGAGAAATATAAGTCAATTGAAATATATTTACTTAAATATACACCTCAAAATAACTTTGTTTCCATTCTTTACAAAATATTAAAAACCAACAAAAAACTAGTCTGGGGAAAACTAATTATAAACAAAACTTGTTTATAAGCTAATTAGAAACAAAAAGTTCAAATGCTATACAAAGTACTGCCAAAAACTGAAAACAATTAATCTGTCTTCACAGGCAATTCTTTGGGAAGATATAAAATATAGAAATATAAACAAATTCAACAATATTATAAGTACTGCAATTAATACATATAACTACTTAGTCAATTCTAGATCAACAACAAAAGACAGGTTTTTAATAAGTCATAAAAATAAAACCATAAGGATAGACCCATAAATAACCCCCAAATTATGCATCTTTAATTCCTTAATGTATTTTGTTACTTAAATTTCATTAGAGGTAACTTTATTATGTAAAAAAATTCATAACACTGCAAGCCAGATTTTCCAACCAGGAATTTCTGCATTTCCAGGATGCTTTGAAAGATATTTAAGTTCTTGGAAGTATAATGCTAACTTCAAGTTATATTACACATATCTAAATTTAGAAAGCAGAAAATCAACCCAGCTTTCTTGTTCAACTCTTCCCTAGGTGAGTACGTAAGTGTCTATGTGTGTGTGTCTGTGGGTGTATGTGTAAGTTGTTTGGTTTACATTTTCCCAGAAGACACCAAAATGGTGTTTTTTTTAACAGGGCTTCTTGTTGGCTAACAAAGAAGGGAAGTACTTGGTCTACGTTTTACAATGACAAAAAAAAAAGAAAAAGTCCAACATTGACAAACATTTAAGTGTTGAACAAACATTTCTGAGTGCCTTCAGAGGGCTGTAAGAACTCACTTAAGTATAAGGCACAGAAGATACATGTCCTTAAGGAACTTACAGCCTGGGAAAAGGTATTAATTTCTTCAAAACAGGTCTGGGAACATAGGAAACTGTGTCTTACTTTTGGTAGGCTTAGTAAAAGGGGAAGGATTACTGAGGAAGACTTCATCAAGAAAGACTTTAAATGTTAAACATACACTCTATTAAATTTAAAGTTTCAAAGGCAGAAAATATAGCACAGCATCATTTTTTTTATTTTTAATTATATGTGCATAAAAACACTGGAGGCATATTAAAAGTGGTTACCTTTAAGTAGTATCAGTCATTTTAATATTTCCATAATTAATACATTTACTGAAAATATAAAACTTGAAATTTTAGGTCAAATATGAAAAACAAAGAATACACTTACTATAAAAGGAAGTTGATACATTAACCCTCAATAAAACAATGCAGAAGCCAAGATAAAGCTGTTCTATCCTAGATACATATATGAAATTTTCATGCTGTGATACTTTTACTCATATATTGTTTCCTTAATATGAACTCCAGAAACTGCAGATTGTCAAGGCTACAGTGAAAACCGTACAAAGTTTAAAGAAAAAGAATAAGATTATTTTATTCTACCACTATGTTAGAGCTTAAAAGTGAAAGCTACATTTCAAAAATGTTGCCACATTAAACATTTTACCTCATAACTTCTATAATCCACTTCTACATCATCTCCATACACATTCAGTTCCATATTCTTGTGACTATACACTGTAGCTGGTTTAGGATTTCTAGGGTTGCATGCCATATCATCTGCAAGCATCAGAACAATGTGGCTAGGAAAAGAAAATTTTAGTAAATATACTATTTCAATAAAACCAAAAAGTTAAAAAGATATAATTTATTTATGTGCTAAGTCACTTTGGTAGTGTCCAGCTCTTTGAGACCCTATGGACTGTAGCCCGCCAGGTTCCTCTGTCCATGGGATTCTCCAGGCAGGAATACTAGAGTGGGTTGTCATGCCCTCCCCTCCAGGGGATGTTCCCAACCCAGGGATGGAACCCATCTTATGTCTCCTGTATTGGCAGGAGGGTTCTTTATCACTAGCACCACCTGGAAAGCCCATATTTTATTTATATCATGTGGCAATTATTTTCATTCTTTATTAAAAATAACCCAAAACAATTATTGAGCACATATTTTAAAATGCTTGTATAAAAAAAAATTTTAATATGTCCCTATGTAGTGTAAGTTTTAAAGAAAAGAAATCAGAACAATCTGGCATGAACTTATCCATAGAACTGGGAGTTACTAACTTTTTTTCCAGCACAGTATACCTAATGCAATGTAGCAAAAGGAAGCTAAGATGAAAGAGCTACACTGTCCCCAAACATTGCTTTTAATTTTAGTAATATCTGACACTCTCAAGACTTAGAGAGTTAAACTGTGACAGTCCAAAAATTTTACTTTTCAGAATCTCAAATGCTTGAGTATGAAAACAGAATCCATCAGCAAGTACAATCTCTGTACCACAGGAACACATCTCCAGTGCGATCATCCTTCACTGGCTCCACTCCATCCCCCTGACATTAGCCACCATCACCTCTAGATGAGGCTGGACTCGATGCTGGAATAGCTCCCATCTGGCTTCCTGCTTCCACTCCCATCCTTCTATGGTTCGTTCTCCTTAGAGCCACCAGAGAGACCTTCCTTAAACAAGTCAAATCATTAAACTTTCTCACTTAAAATCTTTCAAGGACTCCCCATTATAATCACAGGAAAACAGAAACTCCTGACATGGTCTGCAAGGTCTAATGTGGTCTCTGACTCTCTCTCTCTAACTTCATCCCTAACACCCATGTTCACTATGCTCCTTCCAAACTGTTCAGGAATATGCCAAGCCTTTCCCAATTCAGGGGCTACTGACCAAATTTAGACTTCTTTCCTTCCAAACCTTCCTATCATTCCAACCCCAGCTGAAGTACTGTTCTCACTGCATGTTTTCTTTTATACAGGTCATTTACAGATCTGGAATCATTTCCCATCACCACCCCTATTAGAATATGGGCACTTCCCTGAGGGCAGGGGCTTTCTCTGCCCTTCGGTGCTGTACCACTCAGGCTTGGGAACAGAGCCTGGCACATAGCAGACATTCAAGAAACACTCACTGAGTGAATGAAACATTTTCAGTTTTTGTGTACATTTTCTTTGAGAGAAAATTACAACGTCTCTCTTAAATGCTTCTCATCTTGATCTTACCATTAAAACGAGTGAAGATGAATCAGGCAATTCTTTATTCTACCATATACTTGAGCTTCCCAAACATAACGGAAAAATTAATGTGGCATACATAATTAGTCTGGCAGGAGACAGCAAGAAGAAAATGTTCTTCTGCATATGTTCCAAATACATTAAAGTTCAGAACTGAAACATTGTGATTTTTCTTAAAAACTGGCTTTTCTATTTTGAAAGGGTTCCAACCCTGCCACATTCAAAGATCAGATCTTCAGCTGTTACTGATTCATTCTCACAAAATGGTTAAAGTTATTGCTCTTAAAATGGAAAGTATATCTTTTCATTTTAATAACAAAATGATTTATATTAAGTTATTAGCAATCATACCCTTTTGTTATAAAACCACTATTAAACAAAAATGAACTGACCTATAAATCGCAATATAAAAATAAGATTATTCCTTTAGGCCATGTTTCAGTTGAAGGGTAATTTCATTCTTTGAAATTAAATGTCAATTTCATAAAGAAGTAGTCACTTTAGCATAAAATTATAAATTCAATCAACACTTTTCTGATAGATAATTCTGAGCTTCAGTGTAAGTACTATAACCTTTGGCTAACACAATCAATATATAACAAAAAAAACATGGAATCTGGAGATAATATATGAAAAACCAGACAGAAAATAGACTGAATTTCAAAAGTTTACAAATTCAACCATATATTCTAATGCACTGTTTCTAAAAGTTAAATGGTCAGAACTCTTGTCTGAAGGAAAAAAAAAATCTGACTTGGTCCAAGTGTCAAATCATTTATATATGAAAGTGAAATGTTAGTCTTTCAGTTGTATCTGACTCTGCGAGTTCCCCAAGCAAGAATAGTGGAGTGGGTTGCCATTTTCTTCTCCAGCAGATCTTCCCAACTCAGGGATAGAACCCTCATCTCTCATGTCTCCTACACTGGCAGGCGAGTTCTTTACCACTAGCTCTTGCCTGGAAAATTCATGGACGGAGGAGCCTGGTGATTTCAGTTGTATCTGACTCTGCGAGTTCCCCAAGCAAGAATAGTGGAGTGGGTTGCCATTTTCTTCTCCAGCAGATCTTCCCAGCTCAGGGATAGAACCCTCATCTCTCATGTCTCCTACACTGGCAGGCGAGTTCTTTACCACTAGCTCTTGCCTGGAAAATCCATGGACGGAGGAGCCTGGTGAGCTGCAGTCCATGGGGTTGCTAAGAGTCGGACACGATTGAGCAACTTCACTTTCACTTTTCACTTTCATGCATTGGAGAAGGAAATGGCAACCCACTCCAGTGTTCTTGCCTGGAGAATCCCAGGGATGGCAGAGCCTGGTGGGCTGCCATCTATGGGGTCGCACAGAGTCAGACACGACTGAAGTGACTTAGCAGCAGCAGCAGCAGCAGCAGGAGCAGCACCACCTGGGAAGCCTCCATTTATATATATGATACTTAAATATATAATGAAACTAAACTCCTTAGGTTTATATTTCTTATAAAATTATTTGCCTTTGTTATTGTCAGTCACTAAGTCATGCCTTTGCAGCCTCACAGACTGCAACACACCAGGCTTCCCTGTCCTGCACTATCTCCCAAAGTTTGCTCAAATTCATGTCCATTGAGTCAGTGATGCCATCCAACCATGTCATCCTCTGCCGCCCTCTTCTCCTTTTGTCTTCAATCTTTCCCAGCATCAGGGTCTTTTCCAATGAGTCAGCTCTTCGCATCAGGTGGCCAAAGTATTGGAGCTTCAGCTTCAGCATCAGTCTTTCCAATATTCATTATATTCAGGGCTGATTTCCTTTAGGATTGACTGTTCTGATCTCCTTGTAGTCCAAGGGACTCTCAAGAGGCTTCTTCAGCGTCACAGTTCAAAAGCATCAATTCTTCGGCACTCAGCCTCCTTTAAGGTTCACATCCATACCTGACTACTAGAAAAACCAAAGCTTTAACTATATGGACCTTTGTCAGCAAAGTGACGTTCTCTGCTTTTTAATATGCTTTCTTAGGTTTATAAAACTATAAATAAACACAAAATTATAAATTAGATTCTAACAAATCTACCAAACTAATAATACTCTAAGAACACTAACTCTATTTGAAGGATGATACTATTTTACTAAAATTAAATGACTGCTGGCTTCCCTGGTGGCTCGGTAAAGAGTCTGCCTGCAGTGCGGGAGACCCAGGTTCAATCCCTGGGTCGAGAAGATCCCCTGGAGAAGGAAACGGCAACCCACTCAAGTATTCTTGCCTGGAAAATCCCATGGACAGAGGAGCCTGGCAAGCTACAGTCCATGGGGTTGCAAAGAGTCAAGACACGACTAAGCAACCTCACTTCACTTCAAATGACTGCTCATATATTTAACAGGAGAAAGAGATAACTTCAGGCCTGGTTCTACATTTAATTTTTTCCTGCATTTTGACATTCCACACTACACTATAACTTGATGATACAGAAAACATCTGCTCACAAAAGTATTTGCACAAAATGTAATTCATAACTTCTAGGCTCTGTTTACTGTTCAGAATAATCAGATCTGATATTTAACTAAGTTTTGGCAATAGTCTTTGAACAACCGTTATCATAAGATCTAACTTGTTGTCTCCTTAAAGTGTCTTTTTCACTGAATATCAGGCTAGCATCACAGCAGTTATTTAAGTCTTCACTGTGAATGTGTTAAACAATCACTGCTAGAATCAAGACCAAAAAATAAAAAATCTACATTGAAGACATGCTACTACATTCCTATAAATAATGATAGCAAGTTGCTTTGTTACCTTATTAAAATTAAGATTAAAATCCCTCAAATATGTCAAATTGATAGAAGAATATGATATTCTTACACTCTGGAAATCCTATACTACCATGTGTTATGATTCAATTCACTTTATTAAGGTCCTGCAGAAGCTACATCACACAAGCATAGGGTAATATGGCCTTCTCTCAATACAAAACCAAAAGAAAAGATAAGCACTGAAATTGCATAAAGTTCAAACTGGGTTTGAAACAAATACAGTGCTTACTTACATACGTAGTTCTCATACTTTTTAAATCATACATTTCCTCTTGTCAGTTAAAAAAAAATTAGAGGACACACCCATATATGTATCTACTAATCTGTTAGTCATATGTATTCACTACTTTAAATATATATAATAAATATTAGTGGAGCATAACTTCTTTCCTTTATAGGTTAATAAATAAAAAAACTGATAGTATTTTCTTCCCTTGCCACTATTTATTGTCTGATCTAACAGAATCATGATCATGCTGAAACAGATTTTAAAGATCAATACAAAAATAAAATTTTAAAACTTCTCCAAAAATAAGACATGAAACCCAATTCTAGAAATGTGTGAGAGGAAAACAGTTCAAAACAAATACTTTCCCATTATTACGTTTGCCTAACATTAAAGGAGGGCTTCTCTCGTGGCTTAGTGGTAAAGAATTTGCATCCCAATGCAGGAGACGTGGGTTTGATCCCTGGGTCAGGAAGATTCCGTAGAGAAGGAATATGGCAACCTACTCCAGTATTCTTGCCTGGGAAATCCCATGGACAGAGAGGAGCCTGGCAGGCTGCAGTCCAGGGGGTCACAAGAATTGGACACAACTCTGACTGAACAACAACACTGAAGGAACAGGTAAGCCCTGCATCAGTCACTCTTTACCCGACCCTCTGAAATTCATCCTTGGCCCAGTCAGGAAGCAGTAACCAATGGGTACAAAAACAAATTTTACATAGATAAAAAATTTTCACTGCTCTAGACAATTAGAGTACAAAGCTTCAAAAAGCATACCTTTTCATTTATAACAGGCTGGTACTACCACAATAACATTTTTTCACTAAATGATATTTAAATAGATTACCATATTGGTAAAAAGTGTTTTTCAACAATTCATTGAAAATTTCTATACATACTACATCCATATAACAAATCAGATAATACTACCTTAGAGCCTCTTTAGCAACCAGAGCTACACTAAGCTTATCTTCAATAATATCACCATCCTATTCTAGACAGTAGCCAAAATTACAGCAGCTGGAGATTTGAGGATCACAGGAGATCTTCAATGCTCTCCCTTAAGTCTCTGAGTTTCTGCTCATAAGCATTGTTTTCCTTTCTGTAAAAGTCTATATGTAACTTCATTAGAATGCTATAAACAGTTTCCTAAGACTTAACCACAATGCCTAGATTGCACATTTTGCCAGAAAAATATTTGCAAACATCATTAATAAGCCTTCTCTGGTACATATCTCTTCATAAATAGCAAGTAAATTTAAAAATCCTCTTATTTTCTCTGGGCACTAAGAAAGATATTCTTATAAATAAGTTTAGTTATTCAGTAAGAAGACTTGGATGGCTATGTTCCTTCTGAAGTTATCAGTTTTATCAGTTTTTTTAATATTTTTTACAAAGGATAAAATATAGACACTGATGGTGAAGAGTCACCACCATTTCTGTTCTTCATTTTGATCATAAAAGTCAACTAGGACAAAAATTAAAGAGGAAAAATATAAAATGGAGACTACGGCAAACAAAATGAAAGGCTAATTAACTAGAAGGTAATAGGAAAAGGAGTCCGTCAAGGCTGTATATTGTCACCCTGCTTATTTAACTTCTATGCAGAGTACATCATGAGAAACACTGGACTGGAAGAAACACAAGCTGGAATCAAGATTGCCAGGAGAAATATCAATAACCTCAGATATGCAGATGACACAAACCTTATGGCAGAAAGTGAAAAGGAAATCAAAAGCCTCTTGATGAAAGTGAAAAAGGAGAGTGAAAAAGTTGGCTTAAAGCTCAACATTCAGAAAACGAAGATCATGGCATCCGGTCCCATCACTAC
>SJYX01010380.1:4150-29961 GCA_006410675.1 Oreotragus oreotragus | reverse complement strand
GGACACGACTGAGCGACTGAACCTAACTGAACAGTAAATATCAATTAAAAATAATTCAACAAGTTTAAAGCACTTGGACTGCAAGGTCCATCCTAAACGAGATCAGTCCTGGGTGTTCATTGCAAGGACTAATGTTGAAGCTAAAACTCCAATACTTTGGCCACCTCATGTGAAGAGTTGACTCATTGGAAAAGACTCATGCTGGGAAGGATTGGGGGCAGGGGGAGAAGGGGACGACAGAGGATGAGACGGCTGGATGGCATCACCAACTCGATGGATATAAGTTTGGGTGAACTCCAGGAGTTGGTGATGGACTGGGAGGCCTGGCGTGCTGCATTTCATGGGGTTGTGGAGAGCTGGACACAACTGAGCGACTGAACTGAAGTGAACTGAATGATGTTAACTGACATGGTTTAACCATCCCATATTAAACTATACAAACACTATTTTACCCAAACTGTCAAATTTGGATTCCATATTGGAATAAGATTATGAAAAAATAAGATCAGAAGTTAAGGGAAAACGGAAACAAGGTAAAGTAACAGGAGGATGGAAACAAGTCTCTGCTGAGTTTCCAGTGTGATAGGCCCTGTGCTGCAGTCTTTTCAGATACTTAATTCTCACTGTATCACCACAATCTTGTGAAGACTATTTTTGTCTTCATTCTAAAGGTAAGGAAATTCAGTGAGGGCAGATCACTTGCCCAAAGCTGCATAACTGATAAGCAGAAGATACAAGATTTAATTTCAGAGCCCACATATGTTCCACCCACTACTATATTCTTTGGCAGAATGGTATATGTTGCCTTATAGTTAGCAGAGCCAAAACCTCTAATAATTTCTGTACTCACGTCAACAAATATTAAGGGGACATCACGTTCCTCATGGGCTTCCAGATGGCACTATTGGTAAAGAACCCGCCTGCCAATGCCAGATGTGAGACACGAGTTCGATCCCTGGGTCAGGAAGATCCCCTGAGGAAGGGCATGGAAACCCTCTCCAGTATTCCTGCCTGGAGAATTACATGGACAGAGGAGCCTGTCAGGCCACAGTCCATGGGGTCACAAAGAGTCGACATAACTGAAGCGACTTAGCAGGCACGCACACACTTCCCTCATACAAATCTCATTTCAGTATTTCCATTTTTCATGGCTCAATGAAATTTATGCTTTAAAATTCAATACAAATATTTTTAAACTTTTAAATAAATTATTTAATTTTAGAGCTACAAATTTTTACGTGTTTTCACCTTAAAAAAAAAAAAAAAAAACCTGCAAAAATCTTCCCAAAATCTTTTTTAAATTACAATAAAATCTGACAATACTCAGGGAATGGAACGTTCTGCTTTCAACTTTTTTCCAAAACCCAACATCCGCCCACTGCCTCTGTCAACACCTGCACTGCCTCCACCCTGCAGCACAGCCACAGCTGCCTGTGTCGCTGCCACCGTGTACCCACTGTATGACTAGGCCAGTTTCCAAGGAGTAAATGCACTCCTTTCTGTCATCACACATTTATGGAGTTTCTGAAGGTGAGTGAAGATTACTGCCAAGCACAGCATGACCTTATGAGGACAAGAAAGCTATAGAAATTTATCACCACTCCACCAAGAAGCTGAGTAAGAGCAGTTCCCTGGACCCAGAAGTGCTGAATTGAATCCACAAAGCATTTTCCAATCCAACTTACTTTACATCATTTCTGTATTTAATTTTTTCACAGCCCTAATGAATATCTTTTGACTAAATTAATGTCTTGCATGAAATGTCCAACTCCTATGGAAGTCACATATAAGCACATGATTTTTCTTATTACACAATCCAACCAAAATTATGAACAAAATTATGGAGAAATTGAAGAAATGTGGATTACCACAACAGTATTAATAAGAGTATGTGAAGCAATGTGCAACACTGCTCTTATGGAAAAGAAGGTATCCATGTTCCTGACTATCCTTTTGATGAAAATGTACCATCCAACCATATTGCTGATGACCAGTTAAGTCTTGGGAAAATCAAGTTTTATGAAGAACATGGTTATTGTACAGATGCTCACTGTGTGGCAAGTCTTGGACGACCTCCACTGTTTGCTGCCCTAGCAAGAACGTAGAATGAAACCTGAAGATGCAGTGCAGATCAGAAAACAAAAGCAGCATGGAGCTTGTAACATCAAGCAACTTCTGTATTTAGAGAACATCACTCTCAAACATGTCTGTGCTGCAAAGACTTCAGTGGTAAACAGAACTGAGGTGTCTGATGCTGTCTTGGAAGTAAACTTCAGACAGGACTTAATTTGTTGCACACATTAGCCAAGAAGTTGGTTCAGTGAGTAAGTCTAATGTATCACGTATAGGAGTACTGAAAAGCAGTTTTACCAGGTTACATGTTTGACAGAGCCTCTATGCCTAGGTTGCTACTGTTGTTGTTCGGTCACTAACACTAAGTTATGTCCAACTTTTGCAACCCCATGCACTGCAGCATGCCAAGCTTCCCTGTCCTTCACTATATCTCCTGGAGTTTGCTCAAACTCATGTCCATTGAGCTGGTAATGCCATCCAACCATCTCATCCTCTGTCACCCCCTTCTTCTCTTGCCCTCAATCTTTCCCAGCATCAAGGTCTTTTCCAAAGAGGAGTTCTTTGCATCAGGGGCTGAAGTCTTGAAGTTTCAGTTCCAGTATTGGTCTTTTCAGTGAATATTCATGGTTGATTTTCTTTAGGATTAACTGGTTTGATATCCTTGCTGTTAGGTTACAATGAAACTATTTGGACACTTAACAAAAGACCCTTGCTGTCAGCATTTCAAATTTATCACTCCTCCCAGTTCCTGAAATTATACAATACTGAGTCATGCCTACTTTGATCTATTCCCATATCAGAATCTTTTCAATACATAAGAAATTTAGAAAGTTCAGGTACCAAAATATCCAGTGTAACATTTTATATTTTTTAGTGTTATATATAGAACTAAACCCTAGGAACTATGAACATTCTAGATCTTATGTGATTTACTCCTTCAGTCATTTCTTACTGAAAGCAGGGCCTATATAGTTACTTGCTTGCTCACAGTACACTTACATTTGCCCACATTCATAAAAGTATACATCAGGTTTACATGACAATTGATTTTTGTTAATTTTTTATCAAGTCATATGTCATTGTTGTTTAGTCACTAAGTCATGTCCAACTCTTTGAAACCTCATACACTATAGCTCACCAGGCTCCTCTGTCCATGGGATTTCCCAGGCAAGAATACTCTGCTGCTGCTGCTGCTACTGCTAAGTCACTTCAGTCGTGTCCGACTCTGTGCGACTCCATAGATGGCAGCCTACCAGGCTCCGCCATCCCTGGGATTCTCCAGGCAAGAACACTGGAGTGGGTTTGCTTGCTCACAGTACACTTACATTTGCCCACATTCATAAAAGTATACATCAGGTTTACATGACAATTGATTTTTGTTAATTTTTTATCAAGTCATATGTCATTGTTGTTTAGTCACTAAGTCATGTCCAACTCTTTGAAACCTCATACACTATAGCTCACCAGGCTCCTCTGTCCATGGGATTTCCCAGGCAAGAATACTCTGCTGCTGCTGCTGCTACTGCTAAGTCACTTCAGTCGTGTCCGACTCTGTGCGACTCCATAGATGGCAGCCTACCAGGCTCCGCCATCCCTGGGATTCTCCAGGCAAGAACACTGGAGTGGGTTGCCATTTCCTTCTTCCAATGCATGAAAGTGAAAAGTGAAAGTGAAGTTGCTCAGTCGTGTCTGACTCTTCACGACCCCATGGACTGCAGCCTTCCAGGCTCCTCCGTCCATGGGATTTTCCAGGCAAGAGTACTGGAGTGGGGTGCCATTGCCTTCTCCTAGTGGGTTGCTATTTCCTTCTCCGGGAGATCTTCCCAACTCAGGGATGGAACCTGTGTCTCCTGCATTGGCAAGTGGATTCTTTACCACTGAGCCACCAGGGAAGCCTGTTACTGAATATTGTCTAATAAATCTCATTTGTGCTGTTATGGAAAATCTGCATTTTGAAAATCTACATTGTACAAAGAAGTATATCTTTTAACACCTCCAAGCAAAAAAGCTGTACAATTAATGTTTGCACTTTTGTGTGCCACAACAGGAAGAGCCTAAAAAGGAATGGGAGAAGGCTATTAAATATTTCCAGTAAGATCTTGCCTTTATCCCGAGCAGAATATAAAGAATATGCTCTTTAATTAGTAAGTATTTTTTAAAGGTAAAGATGTTTTGTTATTGTAGCTAAAAATTTCCTAGTCATAACATTTTTGAAACTCTTATCATTTTTCTACACCTACTAGAAGTTGTTAACCAACTATTATCTTTGCTTGAAGTGTGCTTTTTTTCCTTCTCTTCCCAACCTCCCTTTCAAAATGAGAAGTGGGTTTCTGTTAGTGAACTGAACAGATATCTAATTTTTATATGACTTTTGAGTTGTATACTCACTTGGATACTTGATAATTATTATATAATTGATCAAATGGTGATGTGTATTAATGTGAGTTTGACCATATATCTACATTGTCTTATAATATGTGGTTATAGTTCTGTTGGCAAATAATTTGTCAGTGTTTCTCATTTATAAAAACCTAGTGCAAGAGCTAAACATCTAAATAAACAACAAAATGGGCGGGGAGACAATATGTAAACTACTTTCTTGAATAAGTGCAATCTACTAAAAATCTTTATCAGTAGATCAAAGTTAAAGTTTTAATATCTATTTTTATTAAGTATAACAATATAGATAGAAGAACTACAGAATATTAAGTTAGCTTTTACTTATCCAGAAAAAATCCGAAAATATATTTGTAGAATAAGCTCCTTTATATGATCTTATTTGATTGTCTCTGCTTCCAGTATGGTGGAGAAAAAACAGTTTAGGTAAGTTAATTTCTGACCAATATGGGCTTTACTTTCTAGAATAACACCTCAATTTCATGATTTGAACCCTTGGAGATGGATATAATTAAATATAAGTTAATAGGTAGGTATAAGGATTTAACGTCAGGTTACCTTTGACTGACTTATCTCCCACTCAAGCTAAGGCCGAATTCTTGGAAACCATTAATATAAAACTCTGTGAAATATCTTTTCTCCAAAGAAATTAAATTATGTTCACAACTGTAAATTTCATTTATCCTTTTAACACCTCCTGAGTCAGATATAACGTGACAGAATTACAACATTATTTCTATCAAATTTCCACTAGAAATTCCTCACAAATTTCTTAGAAATACTTATTACTATCACCACTTTCCCCGGTGAAACGTTGAGTCTGACTTATTTTGAGGTCACTCCCACTGCCACCAGTCAAACACTTAGGTTTTCCATGGAAATTATAGTTTCCTTCTCTGCCCTTTTCTTCTCTCCCTGTATCTCCACATCAGTTGAAATTACAAAAACTGGTAAGTGTATTCGAAACACCATATGCTCTCAATACAAATCTGCTGGTTGAAAAGGGGAGGGAGGAAGAAGGAAAGGTAAAAAGAAGGTAGGAAGAGAAGTAAATTAGCGTGTATTCCACCCCACCAACTGTCTTTCTTCCTCCTATTTCTCAGAACAACCTAGCACCTACCCAAAATCATACGATATCAAATGCATCAGGCTCCTTTTATTGCTTTCCCAATACAGTTGCCCCTTGGTTGGCTGTGAAGGGGTTGGTTCCAGGAATTCCTGTGATTACTAAAATTACTAAAATCCACAGATGTTTATGTTCTATATATAAAATGCCTTGGTATTTGCATATAACATATACATCAACATTCTTTATATACTTTATATCATCTCTAGATTATTTACAGTAGTATCTCACTGAGGCTTTTGTTTGTATTTCCCTGATGCTTAGTGACGTTAAGCACCTGTTCATGTACCCACTGGCCATCAGTATATGGTGGTTGAAATGGTAAAGAATCAGCCTGCGATGCAGGACACTCGGATTTGATCCCTGTGTCAGAAAGATCCCCTGGAGGAGAAAGTGGCTACTCACTCCAGTATTCTTGCCTAGAGAATTCCATGGACAGAGGAGCCTGGTGGGTTACAGTCCATGGGGTCACAAAAAGTCAGATACGACTGAGCAACTAACTCATTTTCATTATATCTTCTTTGGAAAATCTCTGTTCAGATCTTCTCATTTTTTAAATTTTCATTATTTATTTATTTATTTTGGCTGCACTGGGTCTTTGTTGCCGTGCATGGGCTTTCTTCAGTTGTGGAAGGCAGGGGCTAATCTCTAGTCAGGGTGTGTGTGCCTCTCATTGTGGTGGCTTCTCTCATTAAGGAGTACAGGCTTTAGAACATGAAGACTTCAGGAGTTGTGGCATGGGGCTCAGTTGCCCATGGCATGCGAAATTTTCCTGGAACAGGGATTGAACCCATATCCCCTGCATTGGCAGGCAGATTCTTAACTACTGACTAACAGAGAAGTTCCCTCTGCTCATTTTTTGATTGGTTTTTTTTTTTTTTTTTAAACTATTCAGTTTATGGGTGCATGCTAAGTTACTTCAGTCGTGTCCGACTCTTTGCAATCCTTGACTGTAGCCCTCTGGGCTCCTCTGTCCATGGGATTTTCCAGGCAAGAATACTGGGGTGGGTTGCCTCCTCCAGGGGCTCTTCCTGACCCAGGGATAGAACCCACAGTTCTTATGTCTCCTGCAATGGGAGGCAGATTTTTTAACACTACTGCCACCTGGGAAGCCCATTCAGTTTATGAGTTCTTTATATATTTTGATCATTAACCCCTTATCAGATACATGATTTACAAATATTTTCTCCCATTCAGTAGATTGCCTTTTCATTATGGATGGTTCCCTTTCCTGTACTTTTAGTTTGATGTAGTCTCATTTGTTGATTTTTGCTTTTGGAGTCAAACCCCCAAAAATTCATCACTATGACTAACATCAAAGAGCTTACTGTCAGTGTTTCCCTTTAGGAGTTTAATGGTTTCGGGTCTTACATTCAAGTCTTTAACCCATTTTATTTTTCTATATGGTGTGAGAAAATGGTCTAATTTCAGTTTTTTATATGTAGTTGTTTAGTTTTTCCAGCACCATTTATTGAAGAGAGTGCTCTTTCTCCATTGTATATTTTTAGTTTCTCTGCCATAAATTAACTAACCATACATGCATGAATTTATTTCTGGGCTCCCTATTCTGTTCCATTGGTCTATGGAACTGTTTTTATACCAATTCTATACTGCTGTGGTTCCCTGATGTCTCAGATGATAAAGAATCTGCTTGCAATGCAGGAGACCCAGGTTTGACCCCTGAGTTGGGAAGATCCCCCGGAGAAGGAAATGGCAACCCTATCCATTATTTTTGCCTGGAGAATTCCATGGACAGAGAAGCCTGGTGGGCTATAGTCCATGGGGTCACAAGGAGTCAGACACGACTAAGTAGCTAACACTTTCATACTGCTTTGATTACTACAGTTTTATAATATAGTTTTAAATCAGGGCGTGTGATGCCCCAAGTTTGTTCTTCTTTCTCAAGACTGCTTTGACTATTTGAGGTCTTTTAAGGTTTTATACAAACTTTAGGGTTGTTTTTCCTATTTCTGTGAAAAATGCCATTGGAATTTTGATAGGGATTGCACTGGGTAGTATAGACACTTGGGTAGCACAGACATCTTAACAATATTAATTTTTCCAATCCGCAAACTTCTGTTTGTGTTGCAAGCACAACAGATGTAAGAAAATGTATTTGTAGAGGGTACCACTTACAGAATCAACCAAAAAATGAAAAATACTGACAGCTAAAAACTCTACCAAAAACTAAAAATTCAAAATTATGAGGCTTAGTTGAAAGCTGTTAAACATATAATCAAATGAAAACATACCTTTTCATAAATCGAATGATTTAATACCATCAGGAAGTCTACTCTCTTTAAATTAATCTACCGTAATGCAAATCAAAATCCCAACAGGGTTTTAAGAACTTGACAAGCTGATTATAAACTTAATATGAAGAACAAGACCCAAGAATAGCCAAGAGAGTTTCAAAGAGGAACAAAGTCAAGGAAATCAAGTTACCAGATATGAAGATAGTGTCAGGAATGAAGACATTGTGGTATTGATCAAGAAAAAGCATCTCTTATTTCAGCAGTTCATACACAGTACTCCTATCTGTTTAGAAATCAATAAAGAAATTTCCCCTTTGCTCCATAAAACCCTTAATGGTCTTCTTAGTCTTACAAATGAATCTTAATCTAAACGTAAGAGCGTGACAGTAGTGGCCAAAATGTTCCTTTTACCACCGTCACTATTCTCCTCAGAGCACATTTTGGCTTCTTAACTATTCTAAATGTTTACCTATTCAAGATATTATGTACTTCACCAAGAACATCACATGGAGTGGTAGATAGATCAGCTGCCAATGTGAGAATAAAACAAGAAGACTGCTCAGAATACATAAGGATCTATTTAAACATTATTATTCATATTTTTACAAAATATGAGAAAAAAACTGTTGGGAAATGACACAAGACAAAATATTATCTCAACAATAACTACAATAATATATTACAAATTATTTACAAAGCATTTTACTACTGTTTTAGTCCTTTTGTTCATAAAAAAATGAGGCAAAATTATAAAATAAAAATAGTAGTAGAATAAAATTTTAAATATATATTTATTATTGAAAAAATTTTATAAACTAATGGTAATGGTTTAAAAAAATATCACTCAGTGACCTCCCTGTACAAAGTTGTACATAGCGACACAAAGAAAGAAAACTTTATGGGTAGGAAAGGACAGCACGAGGATATTCTGTGTTCTAAGGATGAATGGTTAAAAAAAATAGAAATAGGAGTTAATAAGTATTATGCAGTAGACAACAGAACAAATCAACAGATGAACACAGTAAGTTATTATTAACAAAGCAGTAAAGACTGAAGGCTGGTTGAAATTTATGTAATTTTTTAGAGAAACAACAGTCACTGCAGGTTGTTGATAGTGGGAGTTAAAAGATGAAAGCAATATCTGAGAAACGTAATTCTAACAGCTGTGTGTAGGATGAGTTAGAGGGCAAAAGACGCTAGAAACAAGGAATAAACAGTTACAAAGCTGCTGAAGTACAGAGGCATGAAGTACATGAAACATGAAATAATGAAGACTCAGACAACAGTAAAAGCTATGGAAAAAATTTAAAAATGAGAAAATAGGAGAGGCATTCATTATATTACTCAATTATATGAATGATTTTCATAAGCACTACATTCAACATACCAGATATACATTTCTAATTAAATAAGGTATTAAATGATTATTGTGCATAATTATACCAACCTCTATAGGACTGTCATAAGAATAAAATGAGATCGTGTTATTAAAAGAATTCTCTAATTATAAATGTTACATAAATATTAACTGTTGTAATTTCTTAGGAAAGAGACAGCTGTGAAATAATAGAAATGCTCCAGCCTAAAATCACAACATTTGAATTCAAATTCTGGTACCTTTAATGTACCTTAAGCAAGTCATTTAACCACTCTGAATAACAATTTTTAATATGAAAATGGCAGCTAGGTGTACAACCGACGCACCTTCTCAGGCAGATGTTGACTGTCCAGAACCCCAAGAAGTCTTAGTTAGCAAAGACGCCTGCTTGCAGTTTGGCAGATAATGTCTCTCTGGGGCTCCGATTGCCCCCTTCTGACTCTGGCTGCCTGTCACCGGAAGGGGATGGTCTGCAGCTGGCTAGTTCTGTGAAAGCATTTCCCCTAAAGTCAGGAACAAGACAAGGGTGCCCACTTTCATCACTACTATTCAACAAGTTTTGGCCACAGCAATCAGAGCAGAAAAAAGAAATAAAAGGAATCCAAATTGGAAAAGAAGAAGTAAAACTCTCACTGTGTGCAGATGACATGATCCTCTACATAGAAAACCCTAAAGATTCCACCAGAAAATTACTAGAACTAATCAATGAATATAGTAAAGTTGCAGGATATAAAATCAACATACAGAAATCCCTTGCATTCCTATACACTAATAATG
This sequence comes from Oreotragus oreotragus, assembly GCA_006410675.1. NCBI lineage: Eukaryota > Metazoa > Chordata > Mammalia > Artiodactyla > Bovidae > Oreotragus > Oreotragus oreotragus. Next base: position 19,955 of record SJYX01010380.1, on the reverse strand, counting down.
AGAAAATAGAAAGAGAAATTAAGGAAACAATCCCATTCACCATTGCAACGAAAAGAATAACATATATTCTTTTAGGAATATATCTACCTAAAGAAACAAAAGACCTATATATAGAAAACTATAAAACACTGGTGAAAGAAATCAAAGAGGACACTAATAGATAGAGAAATATTCCATGTTCATGGATCAGAAGAATCAATATCGTGAAAATGAGTATAATACCCAAAGCAATCTATAGATTCAATGCAATCCCTATCAAGCTACCAATGGTATTTTTCACAGAGCTAGAACAAATAATTTCACAATTTGTATGGAAATACAAAAAACTTTGAATAGCCAAAGCAATCTTGAGAAAGAAGAATGGAACTGGAGGAATCAACTTACCTGACTTCAGGCTCTACTACAAAGCCACAGTCATCAAGACAGTGTGGTACTGGCACAAAGACAGAAATATAGATCAAAATGGAACAAAATAGAAAGCCCAGAGATAAATCCACGCACCTATGGACACCTTATCTTTGGCAAAGGAGGCAAGAATATACAATGGAGAAAAGACAATCTCTTTAACAAGAGGTGCTGGGAAAACTGGTCAACCACTTGTAAAAGAATGAAACTAGGACACTTTCTAACACCATACACAAAAATAAACTCAAAATGGATTAAAGATCTAAACGTAAGACCAGAAACTATAAAACTCCTAGAGGAGAACATAGGCAAAACACTCTCCGACATAAATCACAGCAGGATCCTCTATGACTCACCTCCCAGAATATTGGAAATAAAAGCAAAAATAAACAAATGGGACCTAATTAAACTTAAAAGCTTCTGCACAGCAAAGGAAACTATAAGCAAGGTGAAAAGACAGCCTTCAGAATGGGAGAAAATAATAGCAAATGAATCAACTGACAGACAACTAATCTCAAAAATATACCAGCAACTCCTGCAGCTCAATTCCAGAAAAATAAATGACCCAATCAAAAAATGGGCCAAGGAACTAAATAGACATTTCTCCAAAGAAGACAAACAGGTGGCTAACAAACACATGAAAAGATGCTCAACATCACTTATTATCAGAGAAATGCAAATCAAAACCACAATGAGGTACCATTTCACGCCAGTCAGAATGGCTGTGATCTGAAAGTCTGCAAGCAATAAATGCTGGAGAGGGTATGGAGAAAAGGGAACCCTCTTACACTGTTGGTGGGAATGCAAACTAGTACAGCCACTGTGGAGAACAGTGTGGAGATTCCTTAGAAAGCTGGAAATAGAACTGCCTTATGACCCAGCAATCCCACTGCTGGGCATACACACCGAGGAAACCAGAATTGAAAGAGACACGTGTACCCCAATGTTCATCGCAGCACTGTTTATAATAGCCAGGACATGGAAGCAACCTAGATGTCCATCAGCAGATGAATGGGTAAGAAAGCTGTGATACATATACACAATGGAGTATTGCTTCTGCTAAGTCACTTCAGTCGTGTCCGACTCTGTCCGACCCCATAGACAGCAGCCTACCAGGCTCCCCTGTCCCTGGGATTCTCCAGGCAAAAACACTGGAGTGGGTTGCCATTTCCTTCTCTAATGCAGGAAAGTGAAAAGTGAAGGTGAAGTCGCTCAGTTGTGTCCAACTCTTCACGACCCCATGGACTGCAGCTTACCAGGCTCCTCCGCCCATGGGATTTTCCAGGTAAGAGTACTTGAGTGGGGTGCCATTACCTTCTCCACAATGGAGTATTACTCAACTGTTAAAAAGAATACATCTGAATCAGTTCTAATGAGGTGGATGAAACTGGAGCCTATTATACAGAGTGAAGTAAGCCAGAAAGAAAAACACCAATACAGTATACTAATGCATATATATGTAATTTAGAAAGATGGTAATGATAACCCTGTATGTGAGACAAGCAAAGAGACACAGATGTATAGAACAATCTTTTTGACTCTGTGGGAGAGGGCGAGGGTGGGATGATTTGGGAAAATGGCATTGCAACATGTATAGTATCATATATGAAGCGAATCACCAGTCCAGGTTCGATGCATGATACTGGATGCGTGGGGCTGGTGTACTGGGACGACCCAGAGGGATGGTATGGGGAGGGAGGAGGGAAGGGGGTTCAGGATGGGGAACACGTGTATACCTGTGGTGGATTTATGTTGATGTATGGCAAAACCAATACAATATTGTAAAGTAATTAGCCTCCAATTAAAATAAATAAATTTATACTTAAAAAATAAAATAAATAAATGGTGCTGGGAAAACTAGATAGATACATGCAAAAGAATGAAACTGGACCTCTATCTTATACCATACACAGAAATCAACTCAAAATTAATTAAAAACTTGAATGTAACACCTAAAACAGTAAACTAGAAGATGACCTAAGGAGTAATCTTCTTAACACTGGTTTTTGCCAATGATTCTTTTTCTGTTCAATATCAAAAGCAAAGGCAACAAAAACAAACAGGTGGGAATACATCAAACTAAAAACTTCTGTTCAGCAAAGAAAACCATCAACAAAATGAAAAAGCAACCTATGGAATGGGAGAAAATGTTTGCAAACTACATATTTAATAAAGGGGTAATTATCCAAAATATACAAGGAACACATACAAATCAATACCAAAAAGAAACTCAAATACCTAAGTAAAAAATAGATGGGAGGGAGGTTCAAAATGGAGGGGATATATGTATACCTATGGCTGATTCATGTTGAGGTTTGACAGAAAACAAAAAATTCTGCAAAGCAATTATCCTTCAATTGAAAAATAAATAAATTTTTTAAAATAGACAAAAGACCTGAATAGATATTTTTCCAAAGAAGACACAAAAATGGCCAATAGGTACATGAAAAGATTCTCAGCATCACTAATCATTAAGGAAATACAAATGAAATTCACAATGACTTGTCACCTTACATTTGTTAGAATGGCAATTATCAAAAAGGCAAGAAATAACCAGTACTGGCAGGTATGTGGAGTAAAGGGAAATCATGTATATACTGTTGGGAACAACAACCGGTACAGCCATTATGGAAAGCAATATGAAAGTTCCTCAAAAAATTAAAAATAAAACTATCATATGATCAAGCAATCCCACTTCTAAGTGTATATCCACAAGTAAAAGATTATTATCTCCTAGAGATATCTGTATTTCCATGTTCATTGTGGCATTACTCATAAGAGCCAAGATACAGAAATAACCTAAGTGCCTATTGTCAGATGAATAGATAATAAAGATATCATACATATATACACACATACATAGAGTAGCATATTATCCAGCTTTTAAAAAGAAGGAAATCTTACCATCTGAGGCAACATGGATAAACCTGGATGGCATTATGCTAATAAAATAAGTCAGAGATATAGAGACAAATACTGTACAATCTCATTTATATGTGGAATCTAAAATAGCTGAACTTATAGAAACAGGGGCTGGGGTAGGGAAGATTGGGAGAGTTTGCTTTAAGTATATAAACTTTCATATATAAAATGAATAAAGTTTTATGGTCTAATGTATAACATGGTGACTATAGCTCATAATACTATTGTATAATTGAAACTTTCTAAGAGAACAGAACTCAAAAGCTCTTATAAGAAAAACTAAAAGGTAAATATGTGAGATGATGCATCTTAACTGACTCACTGAGAGGAATCCTTTCACAATGTATACTTAAACCAAACCATCACTTTATACACTTTAAATATCTTACAATTGTATTACATGTCAATAAATAAAATCACTGCAGATGGTGACTGCAGCCATGAGATTAGAGGATGCTTACTCCTTGGAAGAAAAGTTATGACCAACCTAGATAGTATATTCAAAAGCAGAGACATTACTTTGCCGACTAACGTCCATCTGGTCAAGGCTATGGTTTTTCCAATGGTCTTGTATGGATGTGAGAGTTGGACTGTGAAGAAAGCTGAGCGCTGAAGAATTGATACTTTTGAACTGTGGTGTTAGAGAAGACTCTTGAGAGTCCCTTGGACTGCAAGGAGATCCAACCAGTCCATCCTAAAGGAAATCAGCCCTGAATATTCACTGGAAGGACTGATGCTGAAGCTGAAACTCCAGTACTTTGGCCACCTCATGAGAAGAGTTGACTCATTGGAAAAGACCCTGATGCTGGGAGGGATTGGGGACGGGAAGAGAAGGGACGACAGAGGATGAGATGGCTGGATGGCATCACGGACTCGATGGACGTGAATCTGAGTGAACTCCGGGAGATGGTGATGGACAGGGAGGCCTGGTGTGTTGCGATTCATGGGGTCACAAAGAGTCGGACACGACTGAGTGACTGAACTGAACTGAACTGAACTGAAATAAAATCATATGGCAATAAAGCTGAAAAAAATAGATAAGTACTATGAGCCAGAATATATATTTATAAATGAACATATGCACATCAAAACAAATATATAAATAGGCATATTTTCACATAGTAAAACTGTCACAAAATAAAACAAAAATTCACCACAGATGAATGAAAATGAATAATTAACAAATGAAAAGATATCTAGCCTCACTAATTTATCAGAGAAATATTAATTAAATTATAGGAAGTTGAAGTCTGTACCATAAGATTGACAGGATTAATAAGTTTACACTGAAACTTTTAGAATTCTTTCAAATTAAATTAGAAATAGGACAGAAATTCCAAATAAAATTAACTTACTTATAAGGGAATGTATTACTCTGTAAAACTAGAGGTGATTTGAGCTTCAGGTCATTAATGACTTGTCCATGGCCCTTTTCCTTTCTGAACTCCTCTCCTACAGGTCATTTCATCTTAAGGATGCTTCACCTCCGTTAGCCTGAACTGAGTGTTGACTGTGTTTTTCCTTAAATCATTCTTTCTACTAATATGTATCCAGCAAACCATGATATAATTACCATTGTGGTATTTTGCAGATGATGCACCATTCCATCCTGAAACCCTTCGTCAGGTCCTGTCTCTCTTGGGTTTGAACATAACTATCAGCACACACAGTTCATCCAGTTCTAAGTTCTGCACCCTTCCTACTCCATCCTTTTGCTGTTCTAACAGTGTAATCTTTAGTGATCTTTTAATGCTATTTGTTTGCAAAATTAATAAAGACACCTATTTCTAAGTTAAATGGTCTGGGATATCATACAAAAGTCACTATGCTGAGTTGGTAGCTGACATTAAGTAATTATTCAATTTATTAACTAATTAATTCAAAATGTATTAGAAGTTTATTTTTCTCCAGGTAACTGGTCAACTTCAGAAATCACAAACACGAGTAACACCTATTCTTGACCTTTGAGGAATTTTGTTTGTGTAATGGCTGCACTATTTCCAATCACCATGTAGGTGGCTGCTGCCATTTGTTATTACGAAACTGTAATGGTTTCTTACGCAGATTGGTCTGTGACATTTTCCATTCACAGCTCTTGCTATAAATTTGGAAAAAATTTACTCACTGAAGTTTTTACCATTGTTGCCTTAGGAAGTCTGAAATTGTATTAGTATCACTCACAGTTGTCGATGATTTTTAAGGAGAGAAAGGAGGTATGGCACTTACTGAGGGACACTGATGATGTTGCCCTGAGGATGAAGGCTTTCGAAGGCCCAAACACAGAGCCTGAGTCAGGGACCTTGGCCCTTTCCCACTATAGATTTTTCTGTTTGTTTGAAAAAAAAACTATCTTACTACATCCCTCAGAAAGAGCCACAGCTTATGGCAGACACTATTTACCTACCATGCTCCCATTTTCTTAATCAACAAGTCGAGGATTTTGCTCATCAATGGACTTAGGTTAAGCACGGGGGAGGGGCTAGAAATCTACATTCCTCAATCCGGGAAAATCTATAGTCATATAAGAGATGGCTGGTCTCTGAGACATTTTTCATTCAATAAATACAGTTAACCCTTGAACAATGTGAAGCTTAAGGGCTCCAACCCCCACAAAGTAAAAAACCTGTGTACTGCCATCTCTGCCTCGAAAGCAAAGGAACTGATAAATGGCTCAGCAAGGTCAAGAAGCTGAAACAGTTTGGATAGAATCAGGACTCATCCTGTAGCCTTTTTTATTCTACCATTGGAATCTCTAATAAAACACAATCTCTGCCCCTCCTACTTAAAGATCTAAGACAAAAATGCCAACACTATTTTTACTAAAAAAAAAAATCTGCCTATGAGCCGACCCACACCATTGAAACCTGTTTTGTTCAAGGGTCAGCTGCATTTCTGAACTCTTATTCTGTGCCAGATGTCTTTCTGGGTGCTAAAGAGATGTTAGCCAAAGCCTGCTAAGAATAATTGGGAAATTATTGCTTTCGTCCTATAGCATCCACCTCCTTATGTAACTTCCTCCTTCTTGTTTGAAGGGTGGGCATTATGTCTGGACCTGCAGCAGTTCCCTGATGGCTCAGCTGGTAAAGAAACCACCTGCCAATGCAGGAGATGCAAGAGAGGTGAGTTGGATCCCTAAGTCAGGAAGATCCCCTGGAGAAGAAAATGGCAACCTGCTCCAGTATTCTTGTCTGGAAAATTTCAAGAACAGAAAAACCTAAAGGACTATAATCCACAGGATCACAAAGAGTTGGACATGACTGAGTGCATGCATGCACACAGCATTCATGGTAGCAACAGGAGGGAAAAGCTAATGGAATTGGATCGTATAATCATATTGCTTATTGTATAAGAGATAAACCAACCCACTTATTTTCTTGAAAACCATGACGGTATCAGTTCAGTTCAGTTCAGTCACTCAGTCGTGTCTGACTCTTTGTGACCCCATGAATCGCAGCACGCTAGGCCTCCCTGTTCATCACCATCTCTTGGAGTTCACTCAGACTCGCGTCCATCGAGTTCGGGATGGCATCCAGCCATCTCATCCTCGGTCGTCCCCTTCTCCTCCTGCCCCCAATCCCTCCTAGCATCAAAGTCTTTTCCAATGAGTCAACTCTTTGCATGAGGTGGCCAGAGTACTGGAATTTCAGCTTTAGCATCATTCCTTCNGGGATGATTTGGGAGAATGGCATTGAAACATGTGTAATATCATATAAGAAACAAATCGCTAGTCTAGGTTTGATGCAGAATACAGGATGCTTGGGGCTGGTGCACTGGGATGGCCCAGAGGGATGGTATGGGGAGGGAGGTGGGAGAGGGGTTCAAGATTGGGAACACGTGTACACTCGTGGCAGATTCATGTTGATGTATGGCAAAACCAATACAATATTGTAAAGTAATTAGCCTCCAATTACAATAAATAAATTTAAATAAATAAATAAATAAAAAGAAAAAAAGAAAATGGCAGCTAGGGAGTTCTCCCATAAAGGTCTCAAGAGATAGATGAAATAATTCATTATAAAATGCCTATCACAGTATCTGAATTATGGTGGATAGCGAATATATGCCACAGGGCAGTGGAAAAAGAGGCCAAAAATAAAGGTCCATTTTGGCTGACCTTATTGGAAAGCCACAAGCATCTCCAAAGAACTATATCTATGGCCTTCTCCATATTATTTTAATGAAAAATTATATATGAAAATTTCTGAAGTATCTTATTAATGCTCCACCTTACACAATACCCTCTTACGTATAAGATCTAATTCACAGCAAAAGAACGGCTAGTCAAAAGCTATGTTACCAACCTGATTTTAAAAACCACAATAATAGGCAGTTAGTGATTTTTTTTCTTTTTTAATTTATAACATTATCAGAATTCGCATTATAATTCTAATATTTATTACTTGAGAAAGAAGTTAAAAAGGACAACTGACCAAAAATTAAAAAGTGCATCCTGAGGAACTTAAACAGTAAGAAGATAGAGAATAAGTTGAAGTTAATCTGATAGAAAGAAATGAATATGAAGTTCCCTTGGTGAGATCATCCTACCCATGGATCCCAAAAGTAGGACTCAGGGAATAGTTATAAAATCCACTACAGAGCACTTTTAGCTCAGAAGAGTTTATGAATCAAGATCTTAAACAACTATAAGCAAGCTATATTCATAAATATTTCCTTTCCATCCTAGACCAATTAAATTCCACTTAACTAGGGGCCTTTAGTATACTATCCATTCATTCATTCATTCAACTTTGCACAATACTGAAGAATGTATTAGAATACAAAAAATAGTATCAGAAACTGCCTTGAAGAAATAAGATCAATACATACAAAAAAGTGCCTTGACAGAAATATAAATAAAATATTTATACAAGAAGGACCAAGAAAGCTTTAGGAAATATATGAAGTGAATCTGGACACATGAAAACCTGAAAGGAGGGAAGAAGGAAAAAACTATAGACAAAAGAACAAGTATAAGGCAATGACAGATGTCAATACAGAGACTTACAAGGAGGAAGCATAAAAAACTGAAATGATCAGAATATTAGACATACACAGACTACAAAGGCCTTGAGTTCCAGAATAAAGGACTGGTACTTTGTTTTACAAGAATTTATGGATAAGGAGAGAATAAAGCTTTTAAATTAGGAATATGAAACTCATATAATGATTAAAATACAGGGTAAGGGGGAAAAAGTATCAGAATAGCTACTGGACCATCACTGAGTCACTATTCTATACAGCTGAAATTAATACAACACTGTAAATCAATTCTACATCAATAAAAAGATAAATTTTAAAAAGAAAAGCTACAGGATTTAATTATAGAAATTATTTATAAGATAGAGATTGTTATAAAAACTCATATCCACCCAGCTTGTAGCAGAGCTAAATAATTATATACACATTTAACTCCATAAACTTAATTCTTATGCACTGAGCCAAAAAATAAAAGGAGACAGATTTCATCCACCCAATTACTCAAGCATTTATTCCCCAAAGTCAACATGAGATGAGATGGGAGCTATGATTCTACATTCTCTCAGACAGTCTCAATTATCTTGTGCCTCTCACAGCACGAGCATCACGATTCTAGTGTTAAAAAAAGATATGGATATTTTTCGTATAATATGTCCTTTAATCTGAAGTAAACCACTTCATCGAATGTTCCATCAAAGAAAAACAGTAATTTGTTCTAGCATTGCTCTAAAACTGGCTGTGTTAGACTTGATGAAAGATATATTGTACTTTATGTGCTACTTAAGAAATCTGTATGAATAACTGGCTCCATTTTTGCCTCACATACTGACTTTAGAACCTAACCTCTGCTTAACGCCTTTTCTCTTCCTCATCTTAAGTATATAAAGTATACTGGAGGTAGCAAAACAGATCTAGTCCAAAACTATTAATTGAGGACACAGAATTTCCTAAAAATAGTGAAATATTTCAGGGAGCTAAAACCAAGCAAAGGAAACAAACTCTCTGTGGGTGGGTAAGGTTACAGAAAGCACGGCCACAAAGTGCAAGACAGCTGAACTCCCTGAAACTTAAATGTGAACAGGGTAATAGACAAGTTGGAGGGCAATTATGAAGATCTTGTGAGCACGTCATTTTCTTTTCCCCCATAACCATTAAATTCCCTCCCAGAATCAATATTTTGATATAGTATTATAAAATTCTGACAACCTATGTGTTAAAAAGTCTTTTATAACACATAAATTTGCTAAAAACTAGATGAACACTTTAGAAGACAGAAATGTTCTTACTTTTAAAGTACAAATTTGTGTTTGCTTTGCCTAACTGGTTAATACTTTGGCCACCTGATGTGAAGAACTGAGTCATTTGAAAAGACCCTGATGCTGGGAAAGACTGAAGGCAGGAGAAGAAGAGGACAACAGAGGANTCTTTTATAACACATAAATTTGCTAAAAACTAGATTAACACTTTAGAAGACAGAAATGTTCTTACTTTTAAAGTACAAATTTGTGTTTGCTTTGCCTAACTGGTTAATACTTTGGCCACCTGATGTGAAGAACTGAGTCATTTGAAAAGACCCTGATGCTGGGAAAGACTGAAGGCAGGAGAAGAAGAGGACAACAGAGGACGAGATGGTTGGATGGCATTACCAACTCAATGGACATGAGTTTGAGCAAACTCCAGGAGTTGGTGATGGGCAGGGAGGCCTGGCATGCTGCAGTCCACGGGGTCACAAAGAGTCAGACATGACTGAGCGACTGAACTGAATTGAACTGGGTAAAGTATTTCCAAGTCACAAGTTAATTGAGCCAACATCTACTGAGCACCTACTATCCAGGCACTGCGCTGGATGCTATTAGTACAAAGTGAAATAAAATATAATCTTTGTTCCCTTCAAGGAGTTAATAATCTAATAAGAGAGACATACTATAATTAGTGTAATCATGTTATAATTGAAATACATACAAAGCATACTATGAAAGCAAACAAGATGGTCAAGAAATGGTTTTCTGAAGAAGTATTAAAGTGAATTTGAAAAGCCAGGTAAAAGCAACAGCCATGCTTTCTAATTTGGTTGTGCACAGAACCACATATAAAGTTGATGTCTAGGATTCACTTCAGATTTTGTGAATTAGACTCTCCAGGAGTGAAGCTGAAGAATCAGTATTTTCAACAAGGACCATAAGTGATTCAGAATCATAGCCAGGCTTTGTTAGCAGTAAGCCAGAAGTATATAGACAACTATTCCAGGCAGAGAGAATAGCTCAGTACAGTCAGAGTAAGTGAAATACAGACAGAAAATCAAAGAGAAATCAGAACAAGAGTACTGATACAACTAATGTGATATTTCAAATAGGATCTAAAGAAGTAATATGAACTTTTACAATAAAGGGCAATCATCTATGTCATATGTTTTGGGAAATGCCATGAACTAGTTTCTTACTGAAGTATATGGAAAAACTAAATGCAAATATTTTGCATTAAAAGACAAAGTAAAATGCTCCTTTAAAAAAGCAAACAGTGTAAACAACATACAGTTATACTTATAATTTTTATTCAGTGCAGTGACCAGTCATTTTTCTCAGGATACACAGGATTATACTGCTTTAACTTGAAAATGTTGATTAAAGTATAAAATAAATTCAAACAGTATTTTGAAATTCCCACATTAAAACTGAAAGCTGCTCTTAATGATTTTAAGCTTCTAGACTATTATTTCATAACAGCGTACTACTTTCTGACTAAAATTTACTTATAATTGTATTTTTACTCTTAATTCCAGGTAGAAGTAAAGCAGGAATAAGTCATCAGGAAGAATATTCACCATAATAGGTTAAAAGTCAAACAGAATCTATTCCATTGATTTCTGTTTGCTAAGCAACAAATAGTTCAAATCATCAACTATTTAAATCTCAAATTCATTCCCCAACAAAGACTTCATAATCAAAGATATAGAGAGGAAAGCATCTGACACAAGAATAAGAAAATTCTTCAGAAACCTTGGGAAAAACCTAATATATAAAATGCATGACAATGGTTATACTCTTTACTAAGAAGTCCTTCTAGCTTAAATTCTTCTAAAACTTAAATCATTTAAACAAATCATTTAAACCTTCAGTTCACTTCAGTTCAGTCACTCAGTCGTGTCCGATTCTTTGCAACCCCATGAACCGCAGCATGCCAGGCCTCCCTGTCCATCACCAACTCCGAGTCGACCCAAACTCNAAAAAAAATGATATATTTTAATTGGAGAATTATTACTTTACAATATTGTGATGGATTTGCCATACACATTAACATGAATCAGCCATAGGTATACATGTGAGGATGTCTGGCTCTAGATGAGTGATCACACCATCATGATTATCCGGGTATAGGTTCTTTTTATTTTATAAGCAATAGAAAAAATTCTGAATCTGATTTTTCTCTTGCACATTATTTTAGGAGTTTTTCATTTCTGTATAATAAATGCTGTGTCCTGCCTTAGTGCAGTATCCTGGGATACAGGAAAATTTGAAAAGGCCCTGTCTTTGGAAAGCAGGCTAAGATATACATTATGGAATAACAAAATATCAGAGACTGATAAACAACAAGGAACTACTATATAGCATAGGGAAGTATATTCAATATCTTTTAATAAGCTGTAATGGAAAAAATCTGAAAAAAATACTTATATATAAGTGAATCACTTTGCTGTACACCTGGAACTAACACAATATTGTAAATCAACTATACCCAGTTAAAAAAGAGAGGAAACAAAAATCTTAATGTTTATTGATTAGATAAATAAATTGAGAATTACAGGATTAGATAACATTTGAAATCCACACTACTTATTACTAGCAGAAAGAAATTGTAATTCTGCTTTCATGGTGTCTATTTCAATGTCATTTAAAAAAAATCCACATGTATAAACAATCTGAATCACAAAAAAATAGGGCAAAAAGAATGAAATTTATAAGTCCATGCCCAGAGTTCCAAGGAAAAGTATTTCTGCAGAATATTACAATAGTTATTTTGTTATTATGAGATGCTCTATTATCCAAAGAATTTGGAACACTTCATAATAAAGTTAAGCATAATTGTTTCTCTAGAACTCCTCAAGCCTTTGGTATAAGAAGGTGTACAATGAACCATGAAAAGACAGACACAGTGTGCAAAAGTTTCTCCTTTTCTGTAGACTATGGAACCTACTCTTCCTGGAGCATTTTAAGAGACTGGTGTTCTGAAAAATAAACTTTTGAAAGCATCATAATTTATTAACTCAAGCTCTTTGTGAACTGATTCAAAATACAGACAGAAAAAAAGGAAAACTAAAAGGGCATCACACCACAGTTAAACACACTAAAAATTCTAACAGAGCTCGTTCTGATACTCAAGAAAACGTAAGTACTAAAGCAGCTTGAATAACCTAAATGTTCTAAGTACAAAGCAACCTTAAGTGAAAATGTCAAGGACCGCCATGCCAACTTGGCATTCTCAAAAGAGAAAAGAGAAGACTGTTTATACATTTTATGCTGCTGCTTATATTACATAATGATGAACATGGCCAAATATATAAAAATATTTGATCTTCAATATAACATAAAATGTATCAATTCATTATGTTAATTACTAAAATTTAAAAGCTGACAGTCAAAAATAGCTCAAATTTTTATGAATCAAAGAAATACAGTAACAAATTTAAGAATAAAGCTAAGTATTCATGGAAGTAAAGTTTAATTGTTCTGATTTTTGTTTTACTCTTTACAGTGTTTTATGATTCAATATTTGGTAACCAATCTGCCAGTTGGCTTTGGTTCTGTATTTCTCAGTGTAACATTCATTGGAAGAAGTCTTACTTTGGGAATGTTGAACACAACACAGTGGAAAGGTACTTTGTCACTTTGCCGCCATCATGTGGATATTAAGTTTACTAAATGTGGGGAAAGTGTGACCTTAAAAAATAGTGTTGAGTCTTTAGGTTTATTTCAGCACTTGTCATCCTGGGCCCCATGGACTCCCTAACTAGTCTGCGTGTGTGTTAAGTTGTTACAGTCGTGCTGACTCTTTGCGACCCCATGGACTGCAGCCCACCAGGTTCCTCTGTTCATGGGATTCTCCAGGCAAAAATACTGGAGTGAGTTGTTCTCCTCCAGAGGACCTTCTTGACCCAGGAATTGAACCTGTGTCTCTTACGTCTCCTGCATTGGCACGTGGGTTCTTTACCACTAGCACTACCAGGTAAGCCCTTACCGGACCCCAAAAGCTCCTGAAAGGAAACGTAAATTTTTTCTGTGAGTCGGCATGTTTCTGGGAACTTTCATCATAGCCTAAAGACATAGTGATCAGACAAAAGGTAGGAACCAATCAAAAATGTAAGAGCTAAAAACATAAGGGAGTATTTTTTGGTGGCCTTGATATGGCCTACCCTTGATATTGAAGCCAACACATTTATTCTTGTATCTTCAGTCTTTGCCAATATATACATTTTTTTTCTCTCAGGGCCTGGTGTATTGTCTTTTAAAACTTGTGAAGGTTTCCCCAACATAATGCATATGAGAAATAGGCTCGCAAACTTTAAGCAAATGCTTAAGCAAATGCTCAAACTGCAATGAGACTCTGCTTACAAAACAGTGATTTTGGGGCATTAGAGAAGAAATTCTATCATGTCTAATATGTACTAAAATCACTGTTTTGCAAGAGCTGAAATCAGCATACTTTCCTTCACTTACTACTGTAACTAAACATTCAAATAACTAGTGAACAACTTTCTTTAGACAAAATTTCAATGTATTATGCCAAATAAAGAAGACTGTCTACAAACTAGTAGGATGTTTCTAAACAGCTGGCATAATTCTCCACGTAGTGTCTTTATGCTGAAATTCAAATGTTGGATCTATAAGATGCATTTAATCCAACCACAGCGATTACTTAAGGACTCCCAGCTGTCATCTCCACAGTGATGGCTCATATCAGACCTTGTACCTGGGTGACATATACAGGGCATCTGTTGTGCTGTTGACCCTCAAAGACAAACCAGGTAGGATGAACCCTGACACTGGTCATGTCTCCTTTGGAGCAAAGAGAATCTAAAATGCCCTAATAAAGCCATCACTGGTGTTTCCTGTTTTATTGTTAAATTTTTATTTTAGGTTTGTAGATCAGATGCATAGTACATTTCAACAAAACTTGACAAACAATTTTTGCTGAAAATGCACTACCAGGAGCAGATTTAGAAAGTAGTGTCTCTATCTGTGAGATTTTCTAAGGGACTCAATGAGAAAGAAAAGTCAAGTTTTAATTAATGAAAGGTTATTAATAGGTCTGTAAGTAAACATATATTTAAATTTTTTCTCAGTCACACAATTCTTTAACCCAGTGAGCCTTCTTACATCCCATCCAGCTCTGAACAGCGCTGTCCAAGAGGACATCGAAGGAGGATGAAATGTTCCATGTCTACCTTGCCCATTCTGACCACTTGTGGCTATTCACCCCTTGCAATTGTTGTTCCTATGACTGAGGAACTGAGTTTTTATTTACTTTTAATTAATTCAAATTTAAATAGGCACACATGTCCAGTGGTTACTATATTGAATCTCTCACCCTAAAGAATCCAATGTACAGAGAAACAATCTATTCAGTTATCAGTCACTTTGTAGATCATCATGATTTATTTTTTATATTTTTCAGCATAATCTAATTTTATTTTATATTGGAGTATAGTTGATTTACAATATTGTTTTAGTTTTTGCTGTATAACAAAGCAATCAGCTATACGTACACATATATCCCCTTTCTTGGACCTCCCTCCCACCTCCCCCTCATCCCAACCATCTGAAAGTCATCACAGAGCACCAAGATAAGTTAAGCTCCCTGTGCTTTGTAGCAGGTTTCCTCTATAGCAGGTTCCCATGATCTATTTCATACATGATAGTATATTTATACTATTAACATGAAAGGCAGAACCAGTGGAGGTGTTTACCTCCTTTGCATTCTTTGGAGATGTCTGGAGAGGGGTTAGCCTTAGTCCGTTCATTGTAAAGTGTAGAGCTTGGTTTAAATCTGAAATTCAACACATAGCAGTGTAGTGACATTAAAAACCATCTTACAGATATTTTATTCTGTGGAAAACAAGTTGTTTAGTGATCATCAACATCCGCTAGATCGTGGAAAAAGCAAGAGAGTTCTAGAAAAACATCTATTTCTGCTTTATTGACTATACCAAAGCCTTTGACTGTGTAGATCACAATAAACTGTGGAAAATTCTGAAAGAGATGGGAATACCAGACCACCTGACCTGCTTCTTGAGAAATCTGTATGCAGGTCAGGAAGCAACCGTTACAACTGGACATGGAACAACAAACTGGTTCCAAATAGAAAAAGGAGTACATCAAGGCTGTATACTGCCACCCTGCTTATTTAACTTCTATGCAGAGTACATTATGAGAAACGCTGGGCTGGAAGAAGCACAAGCTGGAATCAAGATTGCCAGGAGAAATATCAATTACCTCAGATATGCAGA
>SJYX01010379.1:374221-395964 GCA_006410675.1 Oreotragus oreotragus | reverse complement strand
GCAGCAAAGCACAGCTGCTGCTCCTTATCTTGTATGAGGGTTATCTCCTTACTGCCACCCTTTCTGACCTTCAACGTGGGATAGCTCATCTAGGCCCTCCTGCACCTGCGCAGCCACCGCTCCTCGGGTTGCTCCTCTTGGCCGCCGGCCCTGGCCTCGCGCGTGGTTGGCTTGTCCCAGATGTTTCCCCTGGCCTGGGGCTCAGGGTGGCTCCTCAGGGTCACTGCCCCTGGCCTTTGGCGTGAGGTGGCTTCTCCTGGCTGCCCCTGACCTCAGATCGGGATGTCTCCTCCCGGCCGCCCCTGACCTCGGACGTGGGATAGCTCCTCCTGGCCACCGCCACTGACCTCGGACACGGGGTGTCTCCTCCCGGCCACCGCCCCTGACCTCGGACGTGGGGTAGCTCCTCTCGGCCGCCGCCCCTGACCTCGGACATAGGGTAGCTCCTCTCTGCCGTTACTGCGCTTTCACAGCCTGGCACTCTAGGGCCGCTGCCCCTGACCTCGGATGTGGTTTTCCCTGCTACTGATGCTGCTGCTAAGTCGCTTCAGTCGTGTCCAACTCTGTGCAACCCCATAGACCGCAGCCCACCAGGCTCCTCTGTCCCTGGGATTTTCCAGGCAAGAACACTGGAGTGGGTTGCCATTTCCTTCTCCAATGCATGAAAATGAAAAGTGAAAGTGAAGTTGCTCAATCATGCCCAACTCTTAGCGACCCCATAGACCGCAGCCCACCAGGCTCCTCCGTCCATGGGATTTCCCAGGCAAGAGTACTTTCTTCAATTTAAGCCTGAATTTGGCAATGAGGAATTCATGATCTGAGCCACAGTCAACTCCTGGTCTTATTTTTGCTGACTGTACAGAGCTTCTCCATTTTTGGCTGCAAAGAATATAATCAGTCTGATTCCCGTATTGACCATCTGGTGATGTTCATGTGTAGAGTCTTCTCTTGTGTTGTTGGAAGAGGGTGTTTGCAATTACCAGTGGGTTCTCTTGGCAAAACTCTAATCTTTGCCCTGCTTCATTCTGTCAGATGCTAGTAAAGTAATGCTCAAAATTCTCCAAGCCAGACTTCAACAATACATGAATCATGAACTTCCAGCTGTTCAAGCTGGCTTTAGAAAAGGCAGAGGAACCAGAGATCAAATTGCCAACATCCACTGGAATATTGAAAAAGTGAGAGAGTTATGGTAAAACATCTATTTCTGCTTTATTGACTATGCCAAAGCCTTTGACTGTGTGGATCACCACAAACTGTGGAAAATTCTTCAAGAGATGGGAATACAAGGCCACCTGAGCTGCCTCTTGAGGAATCTGTATACAGGTCAGAAAGCAACAGTTACAACTGGACATGGAACAACAGACTTGTTCCAAATTGGGAAAGGAGCATGTCAAGGCTGTATATTGTCATCCTGCTTATTTAAGTTATATGCAGAGTACATCATGCGAAATGCCGGGCTGGATGAAACATAAGCTGGAATCAAGATTGCTGGGAGAAATATCAATAACCCAGAGTTGACTCATTAGAAAAGACTTTGATGCTGGGAGGGATTGGGGGCAGAAGAAGAAGGGAACGACCGAGGATGAGATGGCTGGATGACATCACTGACTCAATGGACTCAAGTCTGAGTGAATTCTGGGAGATGGTGATGGACAGGGAGGCCTGGCGTGCTGCGATTCATGGGGTCGTGAAGAGTCGGACACGACTGAGCTACTGAACTGAACTGAACTGATACAGATGACACCACTCTTATGGAAGAAAGTGAAGAACTAAAGAGCCTCTTGATGAAAGTGAAAGAGGAGAGTGAAAAAATTGACTTACACTCAACATTCAGAAAATGAAGATCATTGCATCTAGTCCCATGATTTCATGTCAAAGACATGGGGAAACAGTGGAAACAGTGTCAGACTTTATTTTTTGGGGCTCCAAAATCACTGCAGATAGTGACTGCGGTCATGAAATTAAAAGACGCTTACTCCTTGGAAGAAAAGCTATGACCAACCTAGATGGCGTATTAAAAAGCAGAGACATTACTTTGCCAACCATTGTCCATCTAGTCAAGGCTATGGTTTTTCCAGTAAGGATGTGAGAGTTGGACTATAAGGAAAGCTGAGCACTGAAGAATGGATGCTTTTGAACTGTGGTGCTGGAGAAGACTCTTGAGAGTCCCTTGGACTGCAAGGAGATCCAACTAATCCATCCTAAAGGAAATCAGTCCTGAATATTCACTGGAAGCACTGATGTTGAAGCTAAAACTCCAATACTTTGGCCATCTGATGTAAAGAACTGAGTCATTTGGAAAGACCCTGATGCTGGGAAAGATTGAAGGCAAGAGGAGAAGGGGACAACAGAGGATGAGATGGTTGGATGGCATGACTGACTCAATGGACATGAGTTTGAGAAAACCCTGGGAGTTGGTGATGAACAGGGAGGGCTGGCGTGCTACAGTCCATGGGGCCTCAAAATGTTGGACTTAACTGGACTGATCTCTCCTGCAAATCTGTGATCTTAAAGGCAGGAGGGACCAGATCTTATTTTTGACTCTGTATCTTCAGAACCTGGAATAGCTGTAGGCACATTTTAAGCTTCACAAGTACTTGTTCAGTTGAGTTTTAGCAAGCACCAGTGTCTCAGGATTTTGCATCGTGCTTTGACTGAATTGCCAGGCATCTGTCTCTCTCTCTTTCCTGGCATCTCTCACTTCCAAGGTGAAGGTGAAGTTGCTCAGTCGTGTCTGACTCTTTGCGATCTCATGGACTGTAACCTACTAGGCTTCTCCGTCCATGGGATTCTCCAGGCAAGAACACTGGAGTGGATTGCCATTTCCTTCTCCAGGGGATCTTCCCAACCCAGGGATCGAACCCGGGTCTCCCGCATTGGAGGCAGACGCTTTAACCTCTGAGCCACCAGGAAATTTCACTTCCAAGGTCACTGAAATTCCTCCTTAATGTTCTAATTCCCAGCCTGGGAGCTTTAGATCTCAAGAATTTCCAGGAAGCCCAGACAGCTTTGTGGCTTTGAGAAGAATAGCACATTGACATTCTGTTGTGCCTTTTTTTTTTTTTAGAAACAAGGCTCCAAATTTGGAAAACATCAGTGAAACTCCACAGGTAAGAAATAATGTCAATCATGACTCATTTCATTTACGTGGTTGGACACTTTGGATGGCTTATCTCAGCAGGTTTCTATTCAAAGAACATCTGTTACTTTTTCTAAATCCCTGTGATGAAGCCAGCATTTAGTTGCAACTCCCTGAAAACCCCACGATTATTGAAACCACAAGCGTATAGTTCCTCCACTAATCACTTAGTTTAGAAGTGCAGTTAGCCTGAAACATTTCCTAGGTGACTTCTGTACAGTTCACATGTTTTATCATTGATTTTCTGTTTTACAGGAAGGGGAACTGGTACTCAGATGGGTCAGGTATTTTGCCCAAGGTCCATAAGAAGTGTTAAGTAGAACAGGACTTGTAAAAGAGGCTGAATTTGGTCATGTTCAAATCCTTAGAATGTCCACAGTCCTTGCCATTCATTTGGTTCTCAAAGAATGATGCTAAAATGAGCTAACCAAGCTTCAAAGTGTAGCTACCTTCTATGACCTTGTATCCTTTCAGAAAAAAGTGGCATGCTACTTAAATATTTAGAGGCATCTACAAAACTCTTATTTGCATGGCTTCAAATAATGTTGACTGGATTTGCACATGCTGCTTTGTCACTTTCAATATTGAATTTAAACTCCAGTGTTAGTGATATTCTTTTAAAAATGTAGCTCTTTGCTTTTGTGAAAGATTGCATCTGGGTACATCATTCTGCCTTCATCAAAATGGGTTAATGGCAGAGTCTGAGGGCAGAAACCACTGCTCTTGTTCATTTTTTGTAAGTTTACAAATCAGTGATATTTGTTGAATTTCTGGAATTGTGCAACTGTCACTATGATCCAGTTGTATAGCATCTCATCACTCTAAAAATCCCCCATGAGCTCATTTGCAGTCCTTCTCCACTGCAAAGAAAATCCCTGTCAGAGGCATACATTGATCTGCTTTCTGTCTCTATAAAAAGTTACCTTTTTTAGACACTTCATATAAATGAAACCCTACCATTTGTAGTCTTTGGTGTCTGGCTTCTTTCATTTAGTGTAATGCTTTGAAGGTTTGTGTGTCACAATATATATCAGTATTTCATCCCTTTATTTACTAAATAGTTTATTGTATGGCTATATACCACATTTCATTATATTATCAAACATTTGAAGGATACTCGGATTGTTCAGTTTATGGCCATTATAAAAATGCTTCTATGAACATTTGTGTATAAAATCATTTTAGGCATCTTTTCATTTTGCTGTGGTAGATTATTAAGAGTAGAATTGCTGGGTCATGTGATAAGTTTGTTTCATTTTTTAAAGAAATTCCCCAACTAATTTTCAACTCGGCTATAAAAGTTTATGTTTCTACCAGCAATGTGTGAGGGTCATAGTTTCTCTACAACTTTTCTAAAACTTAGTCTGGTCAGAATTTTCGATTATAGTCATTTTTATAGGTATGTAGTGGTATTTCATTTTAGATTTAACTTGTTCAGTTGCTCAGTCATTCCCAGCTCTTTGCAACCCCAGGGACTGCAGCCCACCAAACTTTCCTGTCCTTTAGTATCTCTCAGAGTTTGCTCAAATTTATGTCCACTGAGTCAGTGATGCCATCCTACCATCTCAGATTTAACTTAGTTCTTAATAAATGTGTAACAACTTTTATTCTATTTGTTAGCCCTTTGCCTGTGATCTCTGATATGTAAAGTACAAATTTTTATCAATTTTAGATCACTTTTCTTATTTTTCAGTTATACAATATTATGCTATTATTAAATTATATACTATATTACATAATTCATATTACAGATGGAAGTCTTTATCAGATATGTATTTTCCAAATATAGTCTCCCAGTTTGTGTCTTTCTTGCCATTTCTTTTTCTTAATGGTGTCTTTTGAAGTGTTACTGTTTCTCATTTTAATGAAATATAATTTATTATATATAGTTATATAACATACTTATTATATATTTTCTTATGTAATAAAACAATGAATTATATTAGCTATCTAATGAACTAATCATTAATATATACTATTACATATTATAAATTATTACTACTTTACCTGTATATATGTATTTATATATTTAAATATATACACATGCATATTTATGTCATTTGCCTTTGGTTTTATATCTGATATCTCTTTGTCGGACCCTAAATCTTGAAATTTTATGTTCTCTTTGGAGAATTTTAATAGTTTTAGCTCGTGCATTTAGGTCAGTGACTGATACTGAATGCATTTTTGTTAAGCATCTAAATTCACCCTTTAGCATATGGCTGTCTATTTATACCAGTATCATTCATTTAAAAGATAATTGAATTGCCTTTGTCAAAGAAATTGACCATAAACTTAAAGATTCACTTTTGGACTCTTTTCAGTTTCATTGATCTATGTGCTTATTCTTATGCCAATACCACATTATCTTCTTTTCTGTTGCTTTATAGTAAAATTTGAAAGGTAGCAATATAAGCCCTTAAAGTTTGCTTTTTTTTTTTTTTAACAATTGTTTTGGCTATTCTAAGTCTTTGCATTTTTTTTAGCTTGATGTTTTCTATAAATGAATCTTGGAGAGATTTGGACAAGGATTTTGTTAAATTTATAGATCAGTTTTGGGGGAAAGCTGCTTCAATTTGGGGAGAAGTATTTCAGTTCATAAACACGGCATGTGTCCTTAATTATGTTCCAGCAACGTTTTATGGTATTTACATAAAATCATATACATCCTGTGTTAGATTTTTTCCCAATGTATATTATTCTTCTTGATGATATTCTGTGTAGAATTGTTTTCTTTTTCTTTAATTTATGTACTATTTATTTTTGGTTGTGTTGAGTCTTTGCGGCTGCACGAGCTCTTCTCTAGTTGTGGTGAGTGGTGGCTACTCTCTAGTTGTGAGTAGGGTCTCCTTGCAGTGGCTTCTCTTGTTGAGGAGCACTGGTGCTAGAGCACGCTGGCTTCAGGAGCTGCCACATGTGGGTTCAGGTGTTGTGGTTCCCAGGTTGCAGAACCCAGGCTTAATAGCTGTGATCCACAATTCAGTTGCTCTGTGGCACATGGGAAATTCCTGGATCAGTCTTTTGCATTGGTAGGTGGATTCTTTACCACTGAGCCACCAGGGAAGCCGTAGAATTGTTTTCATGATTTTATTTTTAAGTTGCTCACTGCTAGGAGAAGGCAATGGCACCCCACTCCAGTACTCTCGCCTGGAAAATCCCATGGATGGAGAAGCCTGGTGGGCTGCAGTCCATGGTGTCGCTGAGTCATACATGACTGAGCGACTTCACTTTCACTTTCATACACTGGAGAAGGAAATGGCAACCTACTCCAGTGTTCTTGCCTGGAGAATCCCAAGGAACGGGGGAGCCTGGTGGGCTGCCATCTGTGGAGTCACACAGAGTCAGACAAGACTGAAGCAACTTAGCAGCAGCAGCAGCAGAATATAGAATTCAATTGATTTTATATCTTATATCTTGATATAAGATATCTGATATCGTGACGTAAGATATATCTTATGAACTTGCTAAGTTTATTTATTTGGGTTTCCCCAAAGGTTGCTTTTTTTTTGCATTTCTTTTTCTTAAGGATGGTCTTGCTTTCAGTCTCCTGTACAATGTCATGAACCTCTGTCCATAGTTCATCAGGCACTCTGTCTATCAGATCTAGTCCCTTAAATTTATTCCTCACTTCTACTGTATAATCATAAGGGATTTGATTTAGGTCATACCTGAATGGTCATGCCTAAATGACCATCCCCAAGAAAAAGAAATGCAAAAAAGCAAAATGGCTGTCTGAGGAGGCCTTACAAATAGCTGTGAAAAGAAGAGAAGCCAAAAGCAAAGGAGAAAAGGAAAGATAAGCATCTGAATGCAGAGTTCCAGAGAAGAGCAAGGAGAGATAAGAAAGCCTTCCTTAGTGATCCTGTCTCTTATACACATCTGAAGATGTACCACATTTATGTGTGCTTTGTGTCTCTCATGTTCTTGTTTTAGAAACAAATATAAATAAGAAATTCAAATTCAGTCTAATACATACTGTCAGAGGTATGCCTGCAAACTAGGAGGCAGTGGCTGTGGAGAATTTAGACAAAGTTTTACTGAGGAAATGATGCTTTAAGTGAATCTTAAAGGAAGATGGGAAATTGACGGGGAGAGATCTGAGAGGGGGATGAAGTACTGTCTGGGCAGCAGACAACAAACTGGTGTGGCCAAAAGTGGCACACAGCACGTGGTGATGGTGACAACTTATTTGGGGAGTGACGGATGAGTAGAAATCTTGGAAAGGGTTGGAGTCAGATTGCCAAGAGTCTAAAAACCAGGTGGGCAGCTTTGGGCTTCATTTTATGGGAAGGAAACCAGCAAAGGTCTCTCGGTACTCTGCATAGGAGGTCAGCCACTCCTGAGGTTGCTTTTGATTATGGTATCGCCTCAAAATGCAGAGCCAAGACAAGTGGATTATAAAAATGCAGATTTACACTAAACAAAGAAAGCAGCTGAGAGTACAAGTAGAAGCTAGGTGACCATTTGACAGGAATGTCTGTGTTGTATTGATTTAGACAGTTAGAGCTGCTCATCAGAATCCCTGGGGGATATATTCTCAAAATACCTGTAACCAGGTCCCACCTGCAGAGATTTTGTTGGAGCTGAGCTGGTGTGGGGCCCTAATCTAGGTGCAGGTGGTCTGCACACAATCAGAGGACCACTGTGGTCGTTTCCAACTCTGTTGTTCTATGATTTTACATGCTGTTTACCTAAGATGGTAATTTTAGAATTCAGTGAATTGTTTGCTATGAAAGGTTGTCTAGTTGAAGGCTTACAGAAAATGATAAGGAACTGAGAATCCCATCAGAGCATTTGGGACCTGCAGGAGGGGCCAGGCCCGAGCTGACCCTGTCTGTTTTCCTGTCCCCAGGTGGCCCTTGGGCAAACCCAGCACAGCATAATAAAGGCCCAGGGAATTATGGGGCCGACTGGAGAGAGCCTCCTGCCATCTCTCAATGTCCCCAGCTCAGCTGGCCTGAGGGCAGATTTTAACTGAAAGCCCATGTGGCCTCTAAGGGCTAGTGAAAAGGGAGATTAGTCTTGGCTGCTGGCAGATTCTGTGCTAGGCATTCTGGGCCCAGACAAGGAAAGTCAACTTTCTATAAGCTTTACTGCCATCAGAGCTGTTTAGGGTTTCCTGACCTAGACCCTGCCCGTTCATATACACCCTGTTCTTCCTCTTCCTTTTTTCTCAACCATTCTTTCTTATCAGAGATTTTTCTTTTTTCCTCCAACCAATTTTCCTGAAAGGAGTGGTGATAGGAAGAAGGCAAACAGGCAGTAAAAGTATGTGTAGAAATCAGAGAGAAGGGATCATATCTCCTAAACACAACTTGCTGTTAAACACTTCTGTGCTGGGACTTCTTTTTGGTCTAGCAGCCCACATTTCAGGCATCAGCTTTTCTCGAAGTTTTCCATCACTGCCTGTACCCAAGCAGAGTTCATCATTTTTTCCACTATTAATTTTCTGTACTTCATTGGCACTTTGCTATTCTGTGTATTGCTCATAACAATCTGTTTATTTGTCCGCCTCACCCACAGGCCCAAGAGTCACAAACTCAGATGCCTTCAGGAAAGGAGAGGAAAGGCAAATGGGTGAAGCTACTGGGTTTAGAGAAATAAGTATTGTACGATGTCATGCTGTAGGCCAGTGTGCTAACCCTCCAGGCTTTGAAGTGAAGTCGCTCAGTTGTGATCGACTCTTTGCGACCCCATGGACTGTAGCCTACCAGTCTCCTCTGTCCATGGGATTTTCCAGGCAAGAGTACTGGAGTGGATTGCCTTTTCCTTCTCCAGGGGAT
This sequence comes from Oreotragus oreotragus, assembly GCA_006410675.1. NCBI lineage: Eukaryota > Metazoa > Chordata > Mammalia > Artiodactyla > Bovidae > Oreotragus > Oreotragus oreotragus. Next base: position 387,042 of record SJYX01010379.1, on the reverse strand, counting down.
CTTCCCGACCCAGGGATCAAACCCGGGTCTCCCACATTGTAGACGGATGCTTAACCTTCTGAGCCATCAGGGAAGTCCTAGCCCAAGGATTATCAGGGGCAGCTACCCGATTCATCTTTGATTCCACAGTTCCTAGCTCAGTGCCCGACACTGTAATATGGAAATGACCTGGAGTTCTTGAGATCCAGCTCTGCCCTAATGTGCTGTGTGGCTTAACAGAACTCACTCAGCCTCTTTGCCCTTCTGTCTTTCAGGTTCTCCATTTCTTTTCTTTCTTTCTTTTTTTTTTTTTTTGCCAGCCGTATGGCTATGCAAGATCTTAGTTTCCTGACCAGGGCTTAAACCTGGGCCTAGGCAGTGAAAGCGCAGAGTCCTAACCTCTGGACTGTGAGGGAATTCCGGGGATCTCCGTTTCTTTATGTCTTCAAAAAAGGCATTTTGCAGATCATCTCAGCCAGTGGATTTTTCACTTGGTTCCAACAGACTTTGGCTCGAGGTGCTGATCTGGGACCTTCGCAAGATGAGAGAGCAAACTGAGACAGCAAGCTGCCAGTCCTCTTTCTCCACACAACCAGAGGGCTCCCACATTCTTTTTCTTTTCTTTTCTTTTCTTTTTAGTTTTAGAAATGTATGATTTCTTTCGAAGAAAAGAGTCTGCTGCTAAAAAGAGTCTGCTGCTAAAAAGTTTGAAAACCATAAAGAATGCAGTAGGTTCTTCCTGGATTCAAATCCTGATTTTTTCACTTTCTTGTTATATCATGCAAGTGATCTAACCTCTCTGAGCCTCAGTTCCCTCTCCTAGAAACTGCAGGTGGTGATAATAGTACCCATTTGAAAGGGCTCCTGTGAGGTTTAATGAGTTAATTCATGGAAGTGGCTCTGAACAGTGCCTGTGCAGAATGCTTAAGAGGTGTTAGTTTCTATGTCATTTTAAGGTTTTCATCCCTAGTCCTGGCACAAAACTTCTAAAACTCTTGCAGTGCCCTCAGTGATAGGGAGTGTCTCTTCTTATTCACAAGTCTCTTTTGATCACACCTGAGTTTATTCTAATGAGGTGACTTAGGATGAGACCCAGAGACAGACCAGAAAGACCAAGTGACTAAAGACGGAAATTTTAGCCCCTCCTACTGAGCTCCAGGGCTTCCCTGGTGGCTCAGATGGTAAAGCATCTGCCTGCAATGCGGGAGACCTGGGTTCAATCCCTAGCTCGGGAAGATCCCCTGGAGAAGGAAATGGCAATCCACTCCAGTACTCTTGCCTGGAAAATTCCATGGACGGAGGAGCCTGGTAGTGCTACAGTCCATGGGGTCGCAAAGAGTCGGAGACACCTGAGCAACTTCATTTTCTTTTCTCACTGAGCTCCAGGAAAGAGGGCCAGTAGTTAGTGACCAAGCTCGATAACAACTCTTGAACACTGAGATCCTGAGAAGTTTCCAAGTTGGTGAATCATCTGAGAAGGTTGTGCACTCCAGCTCCACAAAGATAGAAGTGCCCAGGACCCTTGCAGACTTCACACTATACACCTTTTCATCTGGCTGTTCATTAGTATCCTTTATAATAAACCAGTAAAAGTAAGCAAAGTGCCTTTCTGAGCTCTGTGCACTGTTCACAGACAAATTATCCAACCTGAGAAGGAAGTCCTGGAGGGACCACCCTATAGCTGGTTGGTCAAAAGTAAGTGTGGCTAGAGGTTTGCAGCTAGCATCTGAAGGAGAGGCAGTCTTGTGAGACTGAACCTTGATGCTGTGAGTCTGTGCCAACCTGGGTAGTTAGTGTCAGAATTAAATTGTTGGACCATCGGCTGGTGTTGGAGAATTGGTTGGTGTCAGAAAACACCTCAGAAACTGTAATTGGTGAGCATGTTCAGTCCTCTAACTTGGAGGAGAAAATTAATAGCATTTCCTCTATCNCAGAAAGTGAAGAAGAACTAAAGAGCCTCTTGATGAAAGTGAAAGAGGAGAGTGAAGAAGTTGGCTTAAAGCTCAACATTCAGAAAACAAAGATCATGGCATCTGGTCCCATCACTTCATGGCAAATAGATGGAGAAACAGTGGAAACAGGGGCAGAGTATTTTCTTGGGCTCCAAAAGCACTACAGATGGTGTCTGCAGCCATGAAATTAAAAGACGCTTACTCCTTGGAAGAAGAGTTATGACCAACCTAGACAACATATTAAAAAGCAGAGACGTTACTTTGCCAAAAAATGTCTGTCTAGTCAAGGCTATTTTCCAGTCAAGGTTTTTCCAGTAGTCATGTATAGATATGAGAGTTGGACTATAAAGAAAGCTGATCACTGAAGAACTGATGCTCTTGAGAGTCCCTTGGACTCAAGGATTCCAACCAGTCCATCCTAAAGGAAATCAGTCCTGAATGTTCATTGAAAGGACTGATGTTGAAGCTGAAACTCCAATATTTGGCCACCTGATGTGAAGAGCTGACTCACTTGAAAAGACCCTGATGCTGGGAAAGATTGAAGGAAGAAGAAGAAGGGTACGACAGAGGACAAGATGGTTGATTGGCATCACTGACTCAATGGACATGGGTTTGAGTAAACCCCTGGAAGTTGGTGATGGACAGGGAGGCCTAGCCTGCTGTAGTCCATGGGGTCTCAAAGAATGGGACACAACTGAGTAACTGAACTGAACTGAACTGATCTGAGTTGTTGCTAGTGGTAAAGAACCCACCTACCAATCCATTAGACTTAAGAGACATTGATTTGATCTCTGGGTTGGGAAGATTCCCTGGAGAAGGGAGTGGCAACCCACTCCAGTATTCTTGCCTGGAGAATCCCATAGACAGAGTAGCTTGGCAGGCTGCAGTCCATGGGGCCACACAGAATTGGACATGACTGAAGTGACTTAGTACATAGAATGGCATTCCTTAGGATCCTTTAGCCTATGGGTTATGTCATTTGCAAAGAAAGTTTTCTTTCCTCCAATTTGAATTCCTTCTATTTGTTCTCCCTCTTCCCTCTCCACCTTCTCCTCCCCATCTTCCTCTTGACTCAACATGTTGGCTATAGTTTCAATGTTCAATAGAAATGAAGAGAACAGAGCAGAGCTTATTTGCCTTTTTCCTCATCTTTGATGGGAAAGATTTAGTCTTTCACCATTAAGTATGATGTTAGATTTTAAGCTTCTTTGTTTAAGAACGATACCATCTATTCCTAGTTTGTAGTGAAATAACTACTATAAAAGGGTATTGAATTTTTTTTCTCAAGCTTTTTGAATCTATTGGTATTCTCATGTGGATTTTGTCCTTTCTTTCATTAATGTGGTACATTACAGTAATTGATTTTCAGATATTTAACCAACCTTTCATTCCTGGTATGAATTGCACTTGGTCATGTTGTATAATCCTGACTAACTGCTGCTGAGTTCAATATCTAATACTTTGTTAAAGATGTGTATACATCTGTATTCATGATGGCTATTGGTCTTTAGTATTCTTTTCTTGAGGTCTTTGTAAATTTATGTTGTCATGGTAATACTGGCCTTATATAATGACTATAGAAGTATTCCTTCCATTACATTTAATGGAACAACTTGTGAAGGAATGGTATTATTTCTTCTTTAAACGTTTGGTATAATTCATCAGTTAAACCACTCATGCCTAAAATTTTCTCTGTGAGAATGTTTTAAATTATTATTTCAATTTCCTTACATTTTATAGATCTATTCATATTCTTTTTCTTATTTTTCAGAGTGAATTGGGTAATGTGTATCTTTTTAGGAACTTGTCCATATATTCTGATTTGTTTAATCTGTTGGCTTTCATTTAAGCTAATATTTCCTTATAAACCTCTTAATTTCTATAGAGAAGATAATGATGTTCTATTTCATTACTATTTTTGGTAATTTGTTATTTTTGTTTTCATTTCTTGTCTGTTTACCAAAGAGTTTATCAGTTTTATTTTTTTAATCAACTTTTGGTTTTATGATTTTCTCTATTGTATTTCTTATTTCCTTAATTTACTCTAATATTTATTATTTCTGCTTCTTGTTGTGACTTTATTTGCCCTTCTTTTTATAATTTGCTAAGGTGGAAGCTTAGGTGATGATTTGAGAGTTTTCTCTTCTGATATAGGCATTAAAAATTTCAGACCCTGTGAGTCTTCAGCTGAAAACATAAATATGTTTTCATAATTTCAATAAATTCAGATTATTTTATGATTTCTCCTTTGACACATGAGTAACTTAGAGTGTGTTGTTTAATGTCCACATGTTGGAGTAGTCTCAGGTTTACTTCTGTTGTGGGTTGCCAACTTGATTACAAGTGGTCAGAGATTATACTTCATATACTTTTAGTCATTTAAACTCTAGAGGGATTCTTTATGGCTTAGCAAGTGGTCTGTCCTGGAGAACATTTCGTGTGTGCTCAAAAAGAGTGTGCACTCTGCAGAGTTTGGTTGAGGTGTCCTATTGATGTTGGTTACTACAAGTTGTCCGATAGCATCATTGTGGTCATCTCTGTCCATGCTGGTTTCTTTGTAGTTTTTCTATCAGTTTTTCTGAATAGGCTGTTGAAATCTCTATCTATTATTATTAAACTCTCTGTTTCTTCTTTCAGTTCTGCCAGGTTTTACTTCATGTATTTTGGAGCTTTATTGTTAAATATATATGTGCTTGGGCTTCCCTGGTGGCTCAGGTGTGTAAAGAATCCTCCTGCAATGCAGGAGACCCAGGTTTGATACCTGGGTTGGGAAGATCTTGGTCATGGCAACCCACTCCGGTATTCTTGCCTAGAGAATCCCCATGGACAGAGGAGCCTGATGGGCTATATGTCCATGGAGTCATAACTGAGTGATGAATATACACACATATGCATTTATAATTTTAATTATTTTAGTCACTGATAATGTTTTTACTGTTATCAAATGTCCACCTTTTTAATATTTCCTTTCTGAAGTTAATTTTGTGTGATGTAAGTATAGCCATTCCAGCTTTTTTATGGTCACTGTTTGTATGTTATTTTTCTATTATTTTATTTTCAGTATATTTATGTCTAACATGTATCCCTTATAGACAGCATGTAGTGGGTTTGGTATTTAACCCAGTCTGACATTCCATATTTGAGTGGAGTTCTGTAGACTCTTTACATTTAATATAATGATATGTTTGGTTTTACTTCTAGAGTTTATATATTCATCATTTGTCTTTTTTGTTCCCCTTTTTTTTCTTTACTATATTTTAAAAAATTCTTTTCCATTATAATTTATTATATGATCTTGAATATAGTTCCCGGTGCTATACAGTGGGACCTTGTTTTTCTGACTGGTGTGAGGTAGTGAAGTGAAGTGAAGTGAAGTGACTCAGTCATGTCCTACTCTTTGCAACCCCATGGATGGTAGCCTACTGGGCTCCTCTGTCCATAGGATTTTCCAGGCAAGAGTACTGGAGNTGTTTTTCTGACTGGTGTGAGGTAGTGAAGTGAAGTGAAGTGAAGTGACTCAGTCATGTCCTACTCTTTGCAACCCCATGGATGGTAGCCTACTGGGCTCCTCTGTCCATAGGATTTTCCAGGCAAGAGTACTGGAGTGGATTGCCATTTCCTTCTCCAGATAGGTGGCTTAATTTCAAAGTCTGAAAGCTACTATGTGAAAGAGGCAAAAGTTAAACCCAAATCAGTATATAAATCTTTATGACTTATTTCTTTAATATTGATTTGCAGTTCTCTAATTGTGAGATGGCTGGATGGCATCACTGACTCGATGGATGTGAGTCTGAGTGAACTCCGGAAGTTGGTGATGGACAGGGAGGCCTGGCGTGCTGTGATTCATGGGATTGCAAAGAGCCGGATACGACTGAGCCACTGAACTGAAATGAACTGAATAGTTAGTAATACTGTTGATTTGCAGTTCTCTAATTGTGAGATGGCTGGATGGCATCACTGACTCGATGGATGTGAGTCTGAGTGAACTCCGGAAGTTGGTGATGGACAGGGAGGCCTGGCGTGCTGTGATTCATGGGATTGCAAAGAGCCGGATACGACTGAGCCACTGAACTGAAATGAACTGAATAGTTAGTAATACTGAGCATCTTTACATGTGCCTGTTGGAACATATCTTCTTTGGAGCAATGTCTGTTTAGGTCTTCTCATTTTGTGATTCTGTTGTTTGTTTTTTGGTTGAGCTGTATGAGCTGTGTGTGCATTTTGAAAATTAAACCCTTGTCAGTTGCATCATTTGCAAATATTTTCTCCAGGTCCTTAGGTTGTCTTTTGTTTATGGTTTCTTCTGTTGAACAAAAGCTTGTAAGTTTGATTAGATCCCATTTGTATATTTTTGCTTTTATGTCTATTTTCTTGGGAAAATGACCTAAGAAAACGTCTGTATGGTTTATGTCAGAGAATGTTCTGTCTATGTTCTCTTCTAGTAGTTTTATGGTGTCACATCTTATATGTAAGTCTTAAAGCCATTTTGAGTTTATTTTTGTATATTGTGTAAGGGACAGTTCTAACTTCTTTGATTTACTTGTGGGCTGTCCAGGTTTCCCAATACCACTTGCTGAAGAAGCTCTTTTTTCTCCTTTGTGTATTCTTGACAGCGTTGTCAAAGATTAATTGATCTCAGATGTATGGGTTTATTTCTGGACTCTCTTATTGTGTGCCATTAATCCATATGTCTATTTTTGTGTCAGTGCCATGCTATTTTGATTATTGTAGCTTAGTATTATTGTCTGAAGTCCGGGAAGTTTATGTTTCCAGCTTTATTCTTTTTCCTTAGGATTGTTGGGTGTATTTTGAAAGTCAATATTTTACAACTATTGTTTTAATTCCTATGTTGATTTCTTCAGTTCAGTTCAGTTGCTCACTTGCGTCTGACTCTTTGTGACCCCTTGGACTGCAGCAGACTGGTCGAAAACCACAATCACAGGAAACTAACCAATCTGGTCACATGGAACACAGCCTTCTCTAACTCAATGAAACTATGAGCCATGCCATGTAGGGCCACCCAAGATGAATGGGTCATGGTAGAGAGTTCTGACAAAATGTGGTCCACTGGAGAAGAGAATGGAAAACCACTTTAGTATTCTTGCCTTGAGAACCCCATGAATAGTACGAAAAAGCCAAAAGATAGGACACTGAAAGATATTGTTTTCTTAGTATACATTATTAGTTATTCACTTAGCGGTTGTTTTTAGAATTACAATATGTATTTTGAACATATCTCAGTCTTCTTTAAAATAATATTTACTTGAAAGTGAAAGTGTTAGTTGCTCACTCATGTCTGACTCTTTGCAACCCCATGGACTGTAGCCCACCAAGCTTCTCTGTCCATGGGATTCTCCAGGTAAGAATGCTGGAGTGGCTTGCCACTCGTTTCTTCAGGGAATCTTCCGGACCCAGAGATCTAACCCAGATCTCCTGCATTGCAGACAGATTCTTTATCATCTGACCATCAGGGAAGCCCAATACTAACTTAATTGCAGTAAAATACAGAATGTCTGTGCCAATATAGCTCCTTTCATTCCTTTTTTGTGCTAATATTTCTATATTGTTCTATAACAAAAATATGTGTTATCATATAAACATAAAAAGTTTTATTTTTTGCTCTTATTCAATCTTTTGTCTCTGAAAAATTTAAGAGAAAAAAATGATAAAATACACATTTATAGAGCAAAACATTTACTATTTCCAGCGCTCTTCATTTCTTCTTTTGGATATGAGCTACATTCTGTTGTCACTTCCCTTCAGCTTGAAAGATTTCCTTTTGTATTTTTGGTGACCTTAAGTTTGCTAGAAATGAATTTTCTCTCAGTCATCTACGTCTGTGAATATATGTATTTCAGCTTTATATTTGAATGATAATTTTGCTGCATATAGAACATGTGCTTGATATACAGGCCTGCTTCATTTTATTGGACTTTACTTCAGCACATTTTGAAGAGACTGTGCTTTTTACAAAAATAAGGTTTGTGGCAACCCTGTTTTGAGAACGTCTATTGACACTTTTTTCCCAGCAATATTTTCTCACTTCGTGTCCCTGTGTTCTATTTTGGTAATTCTCACAGTATTTCACATGTTTTCATTATTATTACATTTGTTGTGGTGATCTCTGGTATTGCTTTTACAATTGTTTTGGGAGCTATGAACCATACCAACATAAGATGGTGAACATAATCAGTAAATACTTTTTGTTTTTGACTGCTCCACTGACTAGACAGTTGTTCCCCCATCTTGCTGCCTCTCCTCAGGCCTCTATATTGAGGCACAACATTGTTGAAATTAGGTCATTTAATAACCTTATGGTGGCCTTTAAGTGTTCAAATGAAAAGAAGAGCTGTATGTCTCTCACTTTAAGTCAAAATCTTGAAATGATTAAACTTAGGAAAGAATGTCTAAAAGCCAAGATAGGCAAAAGGTACATACAAACAGGGAATGTATGACTGAAGAGGAAACATTCTTATGGGAAATTGAAAGTACTATTCCAATGAATACACAAATGATAAGAAAAAGACTTATTGCTGACATGGAGAAAATGTTAATGATCTGGATAGGAGATCAAACTAACCACAATATTCCCTTAAGCTAAAGCCTAATTCAGAGCAAGGCACTAACTGTTTTCAGTTCTATGATGGCTGAAAGAGCTGAGGAACCTGCAGAAGAAAAGTTTGAAAGTAGCAGAGGTTGGTTCATGAGGTTTAAGGAAAGAAGTTGTCTTAATAACATAAAATGTAAGGTGAAGCATCAAGTGCTGATGTAGAAGCTGCAACAAGTTGTCCAGAAGATCTAGCTAACATAATGAATGAAAGTGGCCCTACTAAACAGCAGATTTTCATTGTAAATGAAACAACCTTATGGTGGAAGAAGATACCATCTAAAGCTGTCATAGCAAGAGAGAAGTCAATGCTTGACTCCAAAGCTTCAGCCCCTGACTCTCTTACTGGGGACTAATGCAGCTGGTGACTTTAATCAAAACCAGTTCTGATTTAGTATTCTGAAATTTCTAGTGCCCTTAAGAATTATGCTAAATCTAACTCTGCTTGTGGTCTATAAATGGAACAACAAAACTTAGATGACAGCACATCTGTTTACAGTATGGTTTACTGAATATTCTAAGCTCACTGTTGAGACCTATTGCCAACAAAAGAAGGTTCCTTTTGGAATATTACTGTTCATTGACATTGCACCTGGTCACCCAAGAGCTCTGATGGAGTTGTAAGAGATCGATGTCGTTTTCATTCTTGCTAACACTTCTATTCTATAGCCCATGGATCAAGGAGTAATTTCAACTTTCAGGTCTTATTATTAAGGAAATGGATTTTACAAAGCTATAGCTGTCATATATTGTGGTTCCTCTCATGAATCTGGGCTAAGTAAATTGAAAACCTTCTGGAAAGGATTCATCATTTTATATGCTAAGAACATTTTTAATTCATGGCAAGAGGTCAGAATGTAAACATTATCAAGAATATGGAAGAAGTTTCCAGCTCTTGCTGGTGATTTTAAGGGGTTCAAAACTCAGTGGAGAAAACAACTGCATGGATAGTGGAAATAACAAGAAAACTAGAATTAGAAGTGAAGCCTCACCATGTGACTGGATTGCTACAATCTCACGATAAAACTTGAATGAGTAAGGAGTTGCTTCTTATGGATGAATATAGAAAGTCTTTTCTGGAGATGGACTCTATTCCAAGTGAAGATGCTGTGAAGATTGTTGAAATGATAACAAAGGATGTAGAATATTATATAAACTTAGTTGATAAAACAGTGGCAGGGTTTGAGATGATTGAATCCAATTTTGAAAGAATTTCTACTGTGTGTAAAAGGCAATCAAACAGTATTATATGCTATAGAGAAATAGTTTGTGAAAAGAAGAGCCTATTGATGTGGCAAACTTCAATTTTGTCTCATTTTAAGAAATTGCCACAGCCATCTCAAACTTCAGCAACCACTACCCTGACGAGTCAACAGCGTTCAATATGGAGGTAAGACACTCCATTTGCAAAAAGAGATGACTTGCTGATGATTCAGATAATGGTTAACATTTTTAGCAATAAAGTATTTTTTAATTAAGGTATGTACATTTTGGGACATAATGCTGTTACACGCTTAATACACTATACTATAGGGTAACATAACCTTTATTGACTATGCCAAAGTCTTTGACTATGTGGATCACAATAAACTGTGGAAAATTCTGAAAGTGATAGGAATACCAGACCACCTGACCTGCCTCTTGACAAACCTATATGCAGGTCAGGAAGCAACGGTTAGAACTGGACATGGAATAAAAGACTGGTTCCAAATAGGAAAAGGAGTACGTCAAGGCTGTATATTGTCACCCTGCTTATTTAACTTATATGCAGAGTACATCATGAGAAACGCTGGACTGGAAGAAACACAAGCTAGAATCAAGATGGCCTGGAGAAATATCAATAACCTCAGATATGCAGATGACACCACCCTTATGGCAGAAAGTGAAGAGGAGCTAAAAAGCCTCTTGATGAAAGTGAAGGAGGAGAGTGAAAAAGTTGGCTTAAAGCTCAACATTCATAAAACTAATATCATGGCATCTGGTCCCATCACTTCATGGGAAATAGATGGGGAAACAGTGGAAACAGTGTCAGACTTTATTTTTTTGGGCTCCAAAATCACTGCAGATGGTGACTGCAGCCATGAAATTAGAAGACTTACTCCTTGGGAGGAAAGTTATGACCAACCTAGATAGCATATTGAAAAGCAGAGATATTACTTTGCCAACAAAGGTCCGTCTAGTCAAGGCTGTGTTTTTTCCTGTGGTCACGTACGGATGTGAGAGTTAGACTGTAAAGAAGGCTGAGTGCTGAAGAATTGATGCTTTTGAACTGTGGTGTTGGAGAAGACTCTTGAGAGCCCCTTGGACTGCAAGGAGATCCAACCAGTTCATCCTAAAGGAAATCAGTCCTGANGGTCCGTCTAGTCAAGGCTGTGGTTTTTCCAATAGTCATGTATGGATGTGAGAGTTGGACTGTGAAGAAAGCTGAGCACCAAAGAATTGATGCTTTTGAACTGTGGTGTTGAAGAAGACTCTTGAGAGTCCCTTGGACTGCAAGGAGATCCAACCAGTCCATTCTAAAGGAGATCGGTCCTGGGTGTTCATTGGAAGGACTGATGCTGAAGCTGAAACTCAAATATTTTGGCCACCACACGCAAAGAGTTGACTCATTTGAAAAGACCCTGATGCTGGGAGGGATTGGGGGCAGGAGGAGAAGGGGCGACAGAGGATGAGATGGCTGGATGGCATCACTGACTCGATGGACATGAGTTTGATTGAACCCTGGGAGTTGGTGATGGACAGGGAGGCCTGGTATGCTGTGATTCATGGGGTCACAAAGAGTCGGACACGACTGAGCGACTGAACTGAGCTGAACCTTTATGTGCCCTAGAAAACTAATTTAAAAAAAACTGTGCAACTTGCTTTTTTTGTGATATTGACTCTATTGCTTTATTCACAAACAAAACTAGAAGTATAGCTAAGGTATGTCTAGTATTCTTTTCATTTTTAGCCCTTTGAATGTGTCATTTTAATGTCTTCTGAACCCCATTGTTTTGGAGGAGAAATCAGATGTTTATCCTTTATGATGTTCTGTATGTGGTGAGTTGTTTATCTTTTGCTGCTTTCAAGATTTCTGTTTTTCCTTGTCTTTCAGTCATTTGAATACGGCATGTCTAGGTATGACTCTTGTGTCTATCCTACTTGAGTTTTGTTGAGCTTCTCAGATTTGTAGAGTAATAATTTTCATCAAATTTAGGATATTTTTATTATTATTGGGTCACTTTTTTAACCCCTTCTACTCTTTGTGCTTATTCTGTGACTCTCATTGTACATCTGTTGATTTGCTTCCTATTGTTCCATCTATCTGAGACGGCTCATTTTTCATCTTTTTGTACTCAGTTCTTCAGATTAATTCCTGGTGCTCTGTGGCTTAGGGTCTTACTTATGCCGTATCAAATATAGTTTTATGTTCCTTCAGTAAATTTTAAAATTTGAGATATTGTTTCAATTGTAGAATTTTAATTTTTTAATAATTTCTATTTTTTGTTGTTGAGATACTCCATTGGTTAACATTGATTTGTTAATATTTTTCTTTAATTCTTTAACCATGACTTCCTGTTGTTCTTTGAACAAATTTATCACAGTTACTTGAACAACTTTTTCTGCTACCTTCAGAATCAGGGAACACTCAGAAATATTATGTATTAGAAGTTTTTTGCTTTTGCTTTTAGTTCTTAGATATGGATCATTCTTTCTTTTTCTTTGCACATGTTCTGTTAAATACTAGACATTTTAGATACCATATCGTCTTGACTCTAGTGATTCTGATCTAGCCTTCTCCTTGAGGATTGTTGTTTTTATTTACTTTTATGTTAATAAATGGACTTCTCCGGTGGCTCAGATGGTAAAGAATCTGCCTGCAATGCAGGAGACCCGGGTTTGATTCCTAGGTGGGGAAGATCCCCTGGAGACAGGAGTGGCAACCCACTCCAGGATTCTTCCTGGAGATGGTCAGAAGAGCCTGGTAGTCTACGGTCCATGGCGTCACAAAGAGTCAGATACGGCTGGACAACTAACACTTTTACTTTCATGTTAATAAGTATAACTTCTTTGGACAAAATCTGTGAAACCTTTCCCCCCTGCAATGTATAGTCATTGACATATCTGATCAGTTTTATTTTTCCATTTTTTAGTTTTAAGATTGCAAAATGTTGGGCTGCGTCTTCAGAGACAGATATTCTAAGGGATTGTGCTCAAATATCTCAAACCCATGTCTTCCTTTTTTTTTTTTTTTTTTGTTTTTTTTTTTGATTTTTTTTGTTTTTTTTTGTTTTTTTTTTTTT